>ML831163.1:85497-102138 GCA_009831015.1 Picea engelmannii
TGTATTAGTAATTTAATTTATACATTACAATAATGTAATAATGTATTACTAAAGTGAATGCACTACTATTTTATTAATGTATTACTTTATTATTGTATTAATACATTAGTAATGTATTTATTAAAGCATTTAATGTATTATTTCATTACTCTATTTTAACTTTAACAATGTATTAATTAATAATATATCAATGTATTAATTAATTAATACATTGCATCATTAATTTATCAATTAATTAATTAATACATTACATCATTAATTTATCAATTAATTATTATTTTACATTACACACTAATGTAAATTAATACTTTAATTTATACATTATTATTATATATTACATTAATGTAATATATTAATAGACCATTAATTTACATACATCATTACATTCATATAATACATTAATTATGTTTACTTTAACAATGTATTAATTAATAATATATCAATGTATTAATTAATTAATACATTACATCATTAATCTATCAATCGATTAATTAATACTTTACCTTACAGATTAATGTAGATTCATACTTTAATTTATAAGTTAAATTTATATATTACATTAAAGTAATACATTAATATATTAATAGACCATTTATTTTCATACATCATTATATTAATTATAATTTTTTGATGTAGTAATACTAATATTAACACAATTTTTTAATAAATGTTTACATTATTAATGTATTATTTTAGCACTTTTAAATATTTTTTGTTACTTTCTTAATACTTTATTATTATTATTATTATTATTTACTTTATTAATATAGTTTGTTATTTACTCTTTTATTTGTTAAATAAATTTTATGCATTACATTAATAATTTATATTATACATTAATATATTGATATTTTTTTATGCATTGTAGAAAGATATTAATTAATTAATACATTAATATATTTTTACATTATTAATGTTTTGTTACTTTATTAATATCTTTGTTATTTACTATTTTATTTTTGCTAAATTTATTTATAATCTTTAAATTTATTTTTCGATTATTAATATATTATTTTAGTAATGTATCTATTGTGTTTTAACTTATTTTCTTTATGTTATATTATTTTCTATTTTATAAATAATTGTTATTTAATATTTATTTTATTATTGATAATCAATTAATAATTAATCATTTAATTATTATTATTGAATAAATATTAATTTCTAATTTCTAATTAATTAATTTTTATTAATTAAATAATAATTTGTTATTATTTCCCCCGGATGGGGTGACACGCGACCAGCCAGCGCACACGTGGACGCCCGTCGGGACGCCTATTCATGGCATCGACCGACGAACTCCCACTGAGCACTAAATGCCCATGGTTTGCACCAAGCACTCACCGTTGATGCGCCTTCTCGTGCGAGGGGAGTGTACCAGGACTCAGCGCACTCACAGTTCTCCATTAATGGATGAGACGGGCATTCAAGTTTGCAACGTTCATGAGATAATGTATAGCGGCAAGGTGAATTGGACCTCGGCAGTGTTCATTTGGCTCATTTTCAGTTCTAGGCCCCCGCCACAGCCTGGTTGTGAAGCTCCCGAGCAGACAAAAGCCCCAACCATGCCTCGGCTCAGGGGGAAATCACGCCGGGGCGCAGCATGGTATCGCGCAGAGTCTCGGCGAAAACGTATCAGGTATTTCGAACAGGCTTTAAAATTGGCTACCACCAGACGTAAGAAAAAGCTTCGCTCGTCACCCATGGCTATCATAGAAGAAATCAGCTGGGAGGAGGCACATCAACACCTTGCCTCACTCACCAACCAAATGGTACCAAAGCTGCAACAGGAAGCCGCCCGGTGGGATCTCAACACACCCATTGACAAGGACCTCTACCCACCATGTCTGGTGGAAGAGGAAACCACCCCCAAGGCCAGTGAGGAAAAAGAAAAGTTTGCAGGGCAGACATCCGACGCGCAGGGAGGCTCCAGCAGTCAAGCACACCAAGCCAGTGAAGAACCGAACCAAACTCCAATGGTAGATCTTCGGTACCTCTCTCTCATATTTGAGGTTTAGCACCTCATGGACGACCACGCATTCCGCTTAACCAGATTGGACCAGCGTCTCGATATGCTTTTTACAGCATATTCCAGGACCACTCCGAAAAGACAATGCTCGATGTGTGCACAGGCGTACTCGCTCCTGACAGGATGGCGTCAGAGGAAGAATGAAGCCACTGGTTAGGATTACTTTTGTTATCTAGTTCAGTTTGGATAGTTTTTGCTACTCTAGTCTCGTTATGGTTCATGTTTTAATTGCCCTGGTTTCCCTCGAGCATGGCACTTTTATGTATAACTTGTTACAAGGCTTGCACATGGCTCAGACTGTCCAGCTGCCCTGGTTTCCTGCTCAGGCAGGACAACTGGTAGTCAAGATGATCACTGTATCTTCTTTTTGGTAATATAATAGGCACTACCCTTTTTATTTAAAAAAAATAAAATAATAATTTTTTATTATTTAATAATTATAAATAAATAATTATTAATTGATTATTATTAAATTCTTATTATTAATTGATTATTATTTAGTAATTTTTAATAATTTATTAATAAAATTATTACATATATTTATTATTATTATTTTTAATAAATTATTTAATTAATAATAATATTAACTAAAAAATTAATAATTTTATTTTAAATAATAATTTAGTAATTACTAAATATTATTTAATTATTACATTTAATTAATATATTATTTTAATAATGTATCTATTGTGTTTTAATATTTTATTTATGTTATATTATTTTCTATTTTATAAATAATTGTTATTTAATATTTATTTTATTATTGATAATCAATTAATAATTAATCATTTAATTATTAGTAATTAATAAATATTAATTTCTAATTTCTAATTAATTAATTTTTATTAATTAAATAATAATTTGTTATTATTTAATAGTTATAAATAAATAATTATTAATTAATTATTATTACATTCTTATTATTACTGGATTATTATTTAGTTATTTTTAATAATTTATTAATAAAATTATTACATATATTTATTATTATTCTTTTTAATAAATTATTTAATTAATAATAATATTAACAAAAAAAAATTAATAATTTTATTTTAAATAATAATTTAGTAATTACTAAATATTATTTAATTATTACAGTTAAAATGTATAAATATGTTTATGGTTGTGGCCATGCGTGTCGGTCATCAACTAGCAACAACCACATTAAGTAAAAAGTGGTTGATATACGTCGATCGGCGCCATTAATTAAAAAAAGTGGAAAATGGCGTCGATCGACGTATATCAACCACATTTTACTTAATGTGGTTGTTGCTAGTGATAACTAGCACAGCGACATAATTGTGGGCTGATCAAGGTCGAAAGGCTGATAAAATTAAAAGAATCTTTAAAGGAATATATTAAATTTTATTATTGATTAACAAATAAATGGTTGAGTTTCATTTATTTGGTGTTAATATTTTAATTTATGTTAATCACTTACGTGGCTATCATTAGCTATAAAAGTAGTTTTTAAATATGATTAAGTAAATGTAAAAAAGTAAACACATAAACAGATGTCTTTATAATAGCTACGAAGTTAATGATGGAAATCACAACCGTTTATTTTGTGTGACTACTAAAAATATTCCAAGCATATTTAATCTACCCAAGAAACTTATTAAGCACTAAACCCCTATTAAATCTACCCATTATCAATAGGTGTATGCCTTTCAGCTTAATAATGAATAATGATTAACATCTATTAATACCAAATTAATTTATAAAATCTTAAAAAGATTTTTATAATTTAATGAAGAAAAATATTCTTAATTTTACAATTTATTTGAAACTTCTATCTCTTTTGTGAATCAAAATTATGTTTATTTTTTCATTTTAGTTTATTAAATTTTTAAACATTTTAGTATAACTTAGAGTACGTGTAGTTTGAAAAAAAAAAACTTGTAATTTCATTCTCATTTTTAATAAAAAGGATAATAATTTTATTTAAAAATGTTGTTTTTATAGTTTAATATAGAGAATTTATTCATACTTAATTTGAAGTTAACATATATCATTTTAAATAATTATATATTATTAAATAAAAAAATAAATATGAATTCTAATCTAAAGTTAACAATCATATATATAATTTTAGTTTTCTTTTAATATGAAATTGGGAGATTTAAAAAATAATAAAAATATATTTCATTAAATACTGAGCATGTTATTATATCATTTGTAGAAATTGAACTTGAAAAGATAAAAATCATTTCTCCTAACCACCCAAACTAAATCTAATTGATTACTTAACATCTATACCTTATATTTTCTTACAATTATTCTATAATGCAAAAGTTAAGGACATTTATATTCTAGCATGAAACCTCTTCCCTTCAACCATTGGACGACCATATCTCCCTGCTTCTTTAATTTCTAAAACTCCCACAACCTTCTAGCTTCACTGCTTCCCTCATCATTGATCTTTGCATCCATTCACTTCTCTTGTTCACTGCATGCATTTGGTGAAGCCTCTAGTGGTCCAAAATCTCTACCCTCCCAGGAACTCATTCATACTAAGTTATATTCCTACTTAAATACCCAAATTATTCATATAATAAACTAAATTGTCATGTCCCCACAATGTGTTTTTCGATTGTGCACATCTTGAGGGGGTGCGATATTGCAACATTTCTCACTTGGTTTCTTGAAAAAACCAAGGTTACTCCATCTGAACTATGCCTCTTCTCTAAGGTATCAGATCTATTATGATAGTAGAAAATAAAATTACTGTAGAGAATACCAATGAAACAACACAATTTATGAAACCAC
Organism: Picea engelmannii; assembly: GCA_009831015.1. Lineage (NCBI taxonomy): Eukaryota > Viridiplantae > Streptophyta > Pinopsida > Pinales > Pinaceae > Picea > Picea engelmannii. Next base: position 90,296 of record ML831163.1, read on the forward strand.
AACACCAAAATAATACCTTTATTGATAGGAAACAATGTTCACTTTCCTCTTGAAGGGGCCAACCTCTAGCAGAGTAACGCTCTATTACAATAATTCTCAAGATAAAGGCTTCTCATTCTCTCGACTCCTTTTTATACTAATTCTATCTACGAAAAAGAACAATCTAGAGGAAGATATTTCTAGAAGCATAAGCTTATATTAGGTCTTCTTACATTCGACTTATTCTTCCTTATTTCTAGGATTTATTAATATCGACCTTTATTACATGGAAAATATATTATTCTACCTATATGAGGAGTTAGGTAGGTTAGGTCCCTAACATGCCCTCCCCCTTAAAAACATCATTTTCCTTAAGGCTTGAGATGAGTAAATTCTTGGAGAATAGTGGTCGACTCTCGCATAGCATCTTTTGGAGTTGTATCTTTCCACTGCACTAACAATTCCTTGATGGTGCATTGATGGAGACGATGCTCACGTTGGACCAAGACTATCCATGGTTAAAACCAGATGGAACCTTCGTCATCCAACTCAGGAAGACTAGTTTGAGTTTGGCACTTAGCTCCAATCACCTTCTTTAAGAATGAGACATGAAAAACATGATGGATCTTAGAATGAATGGGAAGAGCTAACTGATAGGCCATCATTCCCACTCACTTGAGAATTGTATAAGGACCATAAAATTTGTGAGCAAGTTTATGACCATGTTCATATTTGAGTGAAGTCTACTTATAAGGATGTAAACGAAGAAAAACTTGGTCCCCTTCAACAAATTGATGCTATGAACGACCTTGATCTACTTGTTGTTTCATGCGGTTCTAAGCCATGACCAAAATTTTTTTGTGGGCATAGAGAATGGCCACATGGAATGTAATATTTTTGTCAACCTCCTAAACCTTTGAGACACCGGGCATGTAGGAAAGAACTAACGGTGTATTTTTTCCGAATACTTCTTCTAAAGGAGGCATGTGAGTAGATGCGTAGTAAGATGTGTTATAACACTAGTCAGCCAGGGGTAATCATTGATCCTAATTATTTTTCCTATCATATGCAAAACACCACAAGTATGTTTCCAAACATTTGTTGACCAATTCAGTTTGGCCATCAATCTAGGGATGATAGGTAGTGTTCAGATACAATCAAGTTCCCTAGAGCCTGAATAATTCTGGTAAAAAATTGTTGGTGAAAGTGGGGTCTCTATCATAGACAATAGAATGAGGCATGCCATGAAGCATGAAGATATGATCTACGAAACATTTGAGCCACCATGGATGTTGTGAATGGGTTTTGAAGAGGACACAAATAAGCATATGTGGAAAGATGATTAATGACCACCATGATGAAGGAATTATTGTCTGATTTAGGTAATTCCACAATGAAATCAATAGAAATATCCATCCAAATAGATGGTGGAATCAAAAGAGGTTGTAGTGTTCCCAGGGATTTGATGTTTTCTCCCTTGTTTTGTTAATATATATCACATTCAACCACAAAGGTGCGGACGCCCTGTTTCATACCATCCCAGAAAAAAGAATGTTTAACTCTTTCATTGGATTTTGTAAACCCTGAATGCCTAGGTGTGGGTGAAGCATGAAGCTCAAAAAGCACCGTGGATTTAAGTTTCAATTGTGTTCTTAGATACAAATGACCTTTGTAGTGGTTCTCTTCATTGTTACAAGAGTACGTTAGAGGAACTCGAGAATTTTCTTGCAATTATTGGATCAGTCCGGAAGATTTGGGGTCTTGCAGCCATTCATAGCGAACAACTTGGAGCCAATCTGGTACAATGAAGAAGAGGGAAAAAATAGACCCTTCTTCTTCATACTTCCTAGAAATAGCGTCAACCACCAAATTTTGTTTTACCTTATTATAAATTATATCATCATCATATCCAAATATCCTATTCACCCATTTTTTTTGCTCTGGGAATGAAATTCATTGTTCCAAAAAATACTTGAGGCTTTGTTGGTCCTTTTTTATTTGGAAGAATTTCCCCAATAGATAAGATTGTAATAGATCTATGACATGCAGAATAGCCAAAATTTCCTTTTCATAGATTTACTAGCTGAGATGTTGCTCCAAAATTTGTTTTCTAGTGAAGGCCAAAGGCCTGACACCTTGCATGAGGACTGCTCCAATTCCTTTTCCAAAAGCATCACATTCTAGGACAAAAGTATTTGTGAAGTTGGGAAGGGACAAGACAAGAGATGTGCACATAGCCTCCTTCAATGCTTGGAAGGAGTCATCATTTGTGGGAGTTTAAGTGAAAGTAATCGTTTGAAGGAGAGCAGTAAGAGGCACTAGAATTTTTCCATAATTCTTAAGAAACTTGGGATAACATCTCGTTAAACCCATAAAACCATGCAATCTCTTAATAGTTTTGGGGTGAGGCCATTCCTGCATAGCTTCAATTTTCTTAGGATCCACCCGTACACCATCCTTGCCAACAATATGACCCAATTATTATGTTTCCAAAGCTCTAAAGGAATAGTTATATTGCTTGAGGAAAAGTTGGTCCTGATAGAGGAGAGTGAGAAATTTATCCACATGGGTAAGAAGTTGGGTCAAGGTTTTACTATAGATTAGAATATCATCAAAGAAAACTAGGACAAAATGATGGAGAAAATGATGGAAACATGATTCATGAGACTTTGGAATGTGGAGGGAGCATTACAAAGGACAAAGGGAATCACCAAGAAATAATAGTGACCACCAGGGGTTCAAAATGCAGCCTTAGCAATGTCTTCCTCTTGCATACATATATGGTGGTAGCCAGAATGTAGATTGAGTTTAGTAAAGTACTGAGAACCACTCAATTCATCCAAGAGATCATCAATGATAGGAATGGGAAATTTGTCTTGTATGGTGAGTTTGTTGAGGGCTCTAAAGTATGGACACATGTACCAAGTGCCTTCTTTATTGAGTACCATGAACATAGGAGAATAATAGGGGTTGTTACGAGGGACGATAACATTCACGACTAGCAATTCTTGAACAATTTTCTCAATTTCATTTTTTTGGGAAAAAGGATGATGATAAGGGAAAACATTGGGAGGAAGAATGTATAGGATGAGATGAATGGAATGATCATGAACACCATAGGAAGGAGGAAGTCCATGGGGGGTGGAAAAAACAACTTAGTGTTTGGAGATAATAGATTGGAGGTCAGGATGCACTGAGGGTGTCTCAATTGCTTGAATATAATGGAGTTGGGAAATAATTCCAGAATGACCCTTTTTTAGGATCTTTTCCATTTGATGGGAGAAAATTATCTTAGGGGAGAATAGTATGATGCCTTCGAATTTATATTGTTGGAACGCCTGTTGGAATTAAACAGTTAATTCATCAAAATCCAAGAGGATGGGACCAAGAGTGTGTAACCATTTTTCACTGAGCACAATATCACAACCACCCATGTCGATAGAAAAAATATGTTATTTTAGGTTGTACTAACCAATTTGGAAACACACATTTTCACAACACCCTCCATGTTTCATGGAACCTCCATTAGAAATCATGATTTGAAATTTGTTGACTGCATGGATATACAAATTGGTTTCTTGGGAAATGTGACGATGAATAAAATTATGATTGCTACCACTATCAATTAAGATGATGACCTTACAATGATTAATGTAGCCAATTAGCTTGAGGATTTATGGAGCAGAGAATACAGTGGGAGCATCTAGTGAAATGACAGATTCAAATTATGGGGAGTTAGAGGGTGGAGTAACACTACTTGGCTCGGGTGACTTTTTCATGGGAGGGTATCGACCTCTTCTATAGAAACATCATCAAATATGACCATGAAGAGGTCCTTTTCCTTACATTTGTGCCCTATAAAATATTTTTCATCACAATTATAACAAATTCCCTTGAGTTGGTGTTTTTCCATTTTAGTGCTAGTTAATTTATGGATATTGAGAGGAGTGGGAGGAGGGGTAGGGTTTGTAGGTCAACTGCGTGAAATAAAGGAGGGTTTGTGGTTTTGGGTGGAGACAATTTATTGTGCTTTCTTGGCACATTGATTATTTTCTAACCAAGATTTAGGGTGAGCCATGAGGACCTCACCATGAATTTAATCTTTGAGAACACTGATAAAACATTCCTGGAAGAAGGCACCAGACATGCCCTTCATTCTGAAATCCAAGTGTTCAAATGTAGATATAAAGTCTTCCATTGTGCCAAATTGTTTCAACTTGGACAAACGACTGATATAGTGGGTGTTAGTGTCAAAGCATTCATATAGCTCTACGACAAACTATTTCTAAGAAACATACCCTTGGTGGGTATTTCTATGCCATTTCCACCATTTCCAGTGTTCATGATCCAAATAGAGGACACCATAATGAAGTTTTTCCATCTCATCAATAATGCCATGCAATGAGAAATAATGTTCCATCTGAGTGACCAAACTAGTGGGATCTTATCCATCAAATTTGTTCACCTCAACTCTAGGGAGACAATGGTCATAAGGAAGGGAGTTGGAATGAAAGGCCATATTATGGGAATGTGTATCACCTTCAAAGTGTGAAGGTTTTTCGAAGGAGAGATAGCCATGGGACTATTTTAACCATTGGGTGAGGGAGGAAAATTCATCCTTAACATTGGAAAATTTACCCATAACTTTGGCCTCAAAGGTTGCCAAGTTGGCATTGGTGGAAGCAATTTTATAGGGTTAGTCTCTAGATGTTCTATTTGGATTCATCTTGCAGGTGAAGGAATTATTGGTTGCGATTGGTTGCCATTAGGGAATGAGGGGTGTCAGGGAGGAGTGGGGCCACTAAAAAAACTAAAAAATGATATATATGATGGTATGTAGGTGAAAAGAGGAAGGAAATGGAATATGTGTCAAATAAGGGTGTCGGGTCCATGGAAAAAAAAAACGTTTGAAAATGATAGGCACCACTGCGATCAAGACAAAGAGAGGAATCCAATGGTATAGGTCTCAAATAATGGAGTGGGTAGGACCCATTTTTTTTTTTTTAATCAAGCAGAGTTATACTCTGATTTGAATAATATTGCATTATCGAAATGCCCAAATTCTTAATAGGAAAAAATGTGTAGTAATTTCGCAACCAGAATGCAGGAGGCAAGGTTGCATGTCAATACATATTTTTTGTGTTGTTTCCATCCCAAAGGTTAGGGTTTTCAGGGTTCCTATAGATAAGGGTTTAGCCTGTGTTATAGCTCTTTGATATGTTCGGGTCGAACAATAGTAATTGGTCCAAGATCTCAGGGTGCCAACTAAGGAAGCTAGAAAATACCCAGGTACTAGAGAGTATCTTCCCGAGTGTTGTTCTCGATGGAACTATAGTATTCAAGAAACCGATTAGTTGATCTATGGAGGTTTCAAGATAACTAGGCCAGTGTGTATATAGGTGTTTTCTAATGTGCTACCAATCGAAGTGCTTAGAGGGTGTCCAAAAATGTGAGCTTAAGTACCTCTTGTATTTCCTACGTGTATGCTTAGTTGACCACATATTTATGCATTGAATAAAAAATATTTGTAGTTTTAAGATGCTAGGCTACATCTCTACCCTAAAAAAATTTAGCCCACAATTCCTACCAAGGAAAGTGCCTTGATACCACTTATAAGGTCCTATATCTATTATAATCGAAGAAAATAGAAATATTGCAGAGAATAACAACAAGACAACACAATATATGAAACCACAACACCAAAATAATATCTTTATTGAAAGAAAAAAATATTCACTTGCCTCTTTGAGGGGCAAATATCCAGCAAAGTAGTGCTCTATTACAATAATTCTCAAGAAAACGACTTCTCATGCCTTTGAATCCTATTTATACTAATTCTATATACCCACAAAAAATTCTAGAGGAAGATCTTTCTAAAAGAAAAAGATTATATTCTAAAGGTCTTCTTACATTTGAATTATTCATCCTTATTACTAGGCCTTATTAATATCGACCTTTATTACATAGAAAATATATTACTCTACCTATATGAGGAGCTAGGTAGGTTAGGTCCCTAACATCTTCACCTAGAGAATACCCATACTCTGTTCTAGGCTACCAATGAGTCAAACTCCTACTCTAGTGAACCTCCTGTATACTTAGACATTTGCTAATTGTTTAACAATTAGCAATATTTAAGAATACATCCATTAACATGTGAATCCAATAGAATGAAAATGAAAAAGACAAGTGAACCATAGATATAGTGTGGGTGGAACAAACCGTTCCTAAAACCTAGGTAAGTCTTTGTTATTGCAGAATAGTTATTGCAATATGAACACTACCAGCTCAGTTTACAACTTCTCGATAGTCAAATGAGTCACCTCGCCAAGAAACTAATAAATATATTTGTCCCACCAAGACTCTCTGTCAGCACTGTCTTTGTAGCCTCCTTTGGTGCACCTTAGATGTGACCTCAACCAAAAAATTATTGTCTCTTCCTTTGAGAAGGATTCACAAATTTTGGTTTTGCTTCACACATGTGTCCAAAAAAGATGCATTTCTAAAATTCCCCAAAATCATCCCAAGAGAAGCTTGCTCAACTATGTCCACTAAATCCTCCTAAGGACATTACAAGTTCTCCCAAGTGGAGTGAATTCACTTCTTGAGGGAGCTCACCATCTTGCTCTACCTTAGAACTGTAGATCTTTGTTGCTTTCCTTCAAGTTTTGCTAAGATTCCATTTTTTTTGTTGTCTGACCTTGCTCTTATATGGAATCGAAGTATCACTTGTGTGAAATGTCATGTCTCTTGGGTGTGCTACACCACTTCACAAATCATCATACTCAGTTGATTTTCATGCACCTTCGTGGACCTAGTGTGCCCAGATAGCCCATGCGCCCATTAAATGACATGCCTCGTGGACCAGTGTGCCCCATCTGTCTAACTGAATCACCGTCTTGGGAGTGTGTGCCCCTTATTTGAGTAGACACAAATTTCTGTCATCAAATTGTTCATCGTTTGACTTGTGTCACAAGGCATCTTGGGTGGATTTTCCCCTTGGCACCTCATGCACCCAAGGAACCTGAAATCTCCCCTATATGAATACTTTTGTCTCCTCATTCACAATGAGCATTCTTTGTACCCAATTTACTTTTTTTTGGTCTATGGTGGAAGTGCGCATGCCCAACCCTAGCGTCACATGCCTTACATCCTCCCCCACTTCAATATGTTGTCATCCTCGACAAAATACACAAAATATGTGATTTCCATGTCTCTTCCCAAACTTAGGCCTATCCTACAACTAATTCTGTTGGAAACCCCAAGTTTCGTGCCAAATGGAAACCCCAAATTCTACCAAAGTGAAAACTACAAGTTTCCAACTTTCACTACAATAATATTCAACATGTGCAATCATCCACCAAAATTTTGTGCGTGACCAAAATTCTCACTATGATGTAAAGACATATCTTCACCAACTGTGTCCACAATGTCCAAGATGTTACTTCCTTGTTGTGATTATCACTCCCCATTTTCACTACTATTGTTTCCTCAACTACTATTGCAATCTCAACCAAAACCTTAAGCATGTTGAAGTGTTGAAATCCTCATGACTATTTTCTACAATTATTCTTCAACCAACTCAGTCATGTCTCCACACATTACATTCCTAGTGTCCTCCACTGATTGGGTATCTAGTCCAACTGTCATGTCCATTTCTTGAAATGTGCATCTCCATGTCCAAACCTAGTCTTTTCTATATGAATCTATTTCACTCAATCCATATCCAAATACTGATGAACTTTTCCATCATTTTATCACTTCTATTTTCAGCGTTCAATATTAGTCAAGGATATCCTCCACAATGTATAATTTCTTGATCGAGGAGGATCCATAATGCTCAAATAGGTCTAGAAGGAACTAGAATGCTCAAAGAGGTATAGGAGGATCTAGAAATGCTCAAAATTTTACTATATCAAATTATCTTGAAAATGAATTTATTCCATATATCTCGATGTTATCTTTCCAATGATGCAAAAATCACCTCAAACAGAGTTCGTATGAAAAGGATATAGGCAGTCAAAGTTCTGGTCAACATGGTCAAAACGTCAAAGTCAAAGGTGACACATGTCACCACTGGAAGGATGACGTGTGGCATGAACATACAAGTTGTATGGTGATGACATGGAAATTATATAGAGAACCACGTGGCACATCATACAACTGATGTGGCATCCGACTATGCAAGTGAAGTTGCATCGACCATAAAGATGATGTGTCATCGACCTTACAGTTGGAAACAAGTGGACCAATTGTGGGGAACCACATGGACCAATCATATGGTGCCATGTGGCACCTTCAAAAATTCCAAGTTGGCCTGGGAACCAAATTGTTGGAGTCATAAGGAATCGAACCAAACCAACAAACTTAAGCACCAAACCTAGCACCAAACCAACAAACTTAAGCACATACGATAACCAATCGAGCTACCAATGTCATCAAATATTCAAATGGGTAACAATATATTTATTGTTATACAAATATAGTATTCTAAGAAAGATATTCCATGGGGATTGAATCCTATACCTCCCGCCACATAACCCATGACTTAACATATAGCACGCCAACCCTTACACCATATGGCTATGTTGTTACAACCAACACAACCAATAACATTTAAAACATCATATGGGGTTCGAATGGTAGTTTAGGGGCATGTGCCATATTTAATGGGCATGAAACCCAATGTGCATCACATCACATCATAACACAATATGATTTGGGTCTTGAAGTTAGTGCTAGGGGTATCAAGACTTTAGGATTTCATCATAATGTATGCCAAAGGGTTCCTTAATCTAAATATATAAATTTTATTCTCATTTTTCTCATAATTTCAAGAGGAATTCAATGATGCACTTTCTTTTTGAGTTTTATCAATGAGTAAAAAGGTCATTGTAAAACAAAAGAATTTGATGATTAATAATGTGCCCTCGATTGGAAGAGGACCCATAGACATATCCCAAGTTTAGGTGAACTCCATTAACAAATTTGTGTATGTGTCATATTATTGTTGTTCTCTTTTTCTCGGTCATATTATAAGTTTTTTTATCTTTAAAGTCGTTTTGGATAGATAAGTAACTTCACATGTGTTATCAAAGAATTCAAACGATCATCATTATTTTGAAAATCAAGTAGATGTTTATGTGTATTAAAGGTTGAATAACATCTAAGGATTTTTCAGATCAAGTTGGTATCCAAGATAGTTTTTGACAAGTGTTTCCAAGTGAATGTTTAAAAGGTCCAAATTCAAGAGAAGTGAAGGAAATATTGCAAGTTGTAATCTTGAAATTGGTTCAAGAAGCTTCATTCTAAGAGGAGAGATGACTTTACCAAGAAAATTGGGTCCTTACGAATCTGAAGATGATTTATTTGATGCTTTTAATTTGATGAAATCCATGGTGGAAGAAATTTACCAGGGTTGGAAGAAGGCCAAGAGAGAAGATACATCGGAGAAAGATGAACTAGTTAAAGATGAAGGAGGAGGTGAAGGTGGTGGACCTTGAGAATCCTCCTCACCATCATCCTAATCATCATCTTCTTCTGATGGAAGTGAACATTATTCACATAAGAATAAGTCCACTAAAAAGTCTTCACATGCTCATAATTTTCCTTTATCAAAATTGGATGTGAAGTTGAAATTGATGATTTATGATGGAGAATTGAATGTAGAAAGGTTGGAAAATTAGATCAAGTATATAGAAGTATATTGCAGGCTTCAAAAGATCATGGATGACACTGCAAAGATATAATTGGCTACTCTTCGTCTAGGTGGCACAGCCTTGATATGGTGGGAAAGTAAGACACAATTTGATCTCGTTCAATAGGGTAAATTAATTTCTTCTTGGGATGAATTTACTGTTGCAATAAGAAAATATTTATTTCCATTGGCTTATGTGCAAACTGCAATTATAAAATGGAAACATATAAAGAAAGGAAAATGGAAAAATATTCAAGTATATACACATGAATTTAAGAAGAAAGCATTATCTTTAGAAAATTTTGATACTCACAAAATGTTTCTAAATTATATTGGTGGCACACACTCATATCTTTGACACACTTATTTTATGTTTAACCCTACTAACATTGATGAAGTTTTAGTACAAGCTACTCATATAAAGGCTAGTAAGGGAAATCATGTGCTTGAGGATAAGAAGCCACATAAGTTTGGGAAGAAATTGAAATGAAAAGGGAAGAGTAAGAAATGATCTACAGTAAAGAAAGTTGAAGAGAAACCTACAAGTTCTCACTATAAAAGAAAGGGACATGAGGAAGAATAGTGTTAAGTTGCATCCAGAATTACGACCAAATAAGTTCTAGGATAAGGGGAAACAAAATACTTCTGCATCAGCTCAATATGGTCTAGGATCAGATTCATGATATGAATCTAGAATCATGGCAATATGAAGAAAAGGTATATAGACTATTAAATATAATTGTTCAGTTTAATCTTCAAAATTCGAATGTGTTCTTTATCAAAAGAAAAAAGAAAAATGATCCATTTCAAGTTAGAGTCGTAGTAAAGCATACAAAGATACATACTTTGTTTGAAAATGGATCTCAAGTTAACTTAATATCTGAAGAAATTGTTAAGAAGTTGAATTTAAAGACGACACCTCATAGAAAAACATATCCATTAGGTTGGGTGTGTGATGATTTGAAGTTGTATGTTACGAAGAAATGTAAGATCATATTTGCAATTACAACTAATTTCTTCGATGAGGTTGAATTAGATGTTGTGCCCCTTGACATTTTCAGAATTGTCTTAGGTATTCCATATATATTTAACAGGAAATCCGTATTCTAACATGAATAAAACAAGAATCACTTTTCTAAGGATGGGATTGAATTGATTGTTAGAGCTCATCATATCAAAACTAATTTTTCTTTAGTGAGAAGAGGAAAGATAAAGAGACTCGTAAGTGATAGTAATTATTTTTTTCTCATGATAGTGAAACAAAAAGAACAATATATATTAGATGCTTTATCAATTTGTGATCTAGATCATAAGCAGTAATTGGTAAAAATAATATCTAACTATGATGATATATTTCAGGAACCTACAGGATTTTCTCCTAAGAGAGAGGTTGAACGTGAAACATATTTGTAGTAGGATGCTCCTCTTCCTAACATTGGTATGCATATGTCATCGATGATAGAGAATGCATACATAAATAAGAAAGTTCAAGAATTGGTCGATAAGGGAATCATCCGACCAAGTTCCTCTCTATATGGTTCTTCTTCTCTATTGGTTCCAAAGAAAGATGGTACATGGAGGATGTGCATTTATTTTGACGCACTAAACAAGATTAAGGTAAAGAACTGATATCTTCTTCCTAGAATTGATGATTTATTCGATCAGTTAAAGAATGTTGTTTATTTCACTAAGCTATATTTGAGAAGTGGTTACGATCATATTAGAATTGTAGAAAGTGATATATGGAAAACTACTTTTAAGAGAAAGAATAGATTGTTTGAATGGTTGGTTATGCCATTTGATTTATGTAATTCACCTACGACATTTATGAGGGTAGTGAATGATGTTTTCTATCCTTACATAAATGATTTTTTCATTGTCTACTTAGATGATATTTTGATCTTTAGTTGAAGATGGGAAGATCATATAATGCATGTCAAGAAATTTTTTTAAATTTTGAAGAAGGAGAATTTGTATATAAAGATGTCTAAATGTGAGTTTGGAAAACATTATTTGGTATATTTGTTACATATCAAAATTACACACTTAAGTCTTTCACCCTAAGTGTCGCAAAGTGGCGTATGCACCTTATTAAGTGTCGCATGCACTTTGTCAAGTGTCTTATGCACCTTACTAAGTGTTGCATGCACTTTTCCAAGTGTTGCAA
>ML831165.1:0-31450 GCA_009831015.1 Picea engelmannii
ATGATGAACCTGCTCAAAATAAAATAAAAGATTATGATTCAAGTGAAGAACTTGTATTGATATCATCTCTCACAGGAACAGTCACTCATGGAAGTGACACATGGCTTGTTGATAGTGGTGCTTCTAAGAACATGACCAGTTACAATGATTCTCTCTCACATTTGGTTAAGAAGGATTCACCTCATAAGGTGAAGCTTGGTGATGACTATAAATATCCCATTATTGGAGTAGGAGAAACCTCCTACAAGTTGGATTATGAAAAACCCTTGAAGATAAAAGATGTCTTTTATGTACCCGATTTAAAGAAGAATATCCTTTCTATCTCATCATTGGAAGAGAAAGGATTCAGAGTTTCTTTTATTGATGATGAATTTCTTATGTAGCCAAGAGGAAACTACCTTGATGATGTTATTGTGATTGGTGTCCAAGAAGGAGGTCTATACAAATTAAAGGGACACTCAGATTCAACATTAATACATAATATAGTAAATACAAGTGAGCTATGGCATAGAAGGTTTGCTCACTTACATTACAAATCATTACCAATCGTAAGCAAGATGGTAATAGGTTTTCCAGATATTCAGGTGGATCATGAATGTACATGCAAAGGATGTGCACAAGGAAAGAAGGTAAAGAGTTTGTTTCTAAGAAGTGATAGAAAATCCAAAGGAGTTTTGGAAATCATGCAATCAGATGTGTGTGGACTAATGTCAACTGCTTCACTTAGCGGGTATGTATATTATGTTTCATTTATTGATGATTTCTCATGTAAGACTTGGATTAATTTCTTGAAAAAGAAAAGCAAAGTATTTAGAAATTTCAAAGAATTCAAATCCCTTGTAGAAAATCTCTCTGAAAATAAGATAAATACTTTTAGATTAGATAATGGAGGATATTTCACTTCAGATGACTTCAAAGCACTCTATAGAGAAGTTGGGATTAAGAGGGAGATCACTACTCCCTACAATCCTCAACATAATGGGGTAGCAGAAAGAAAGAACCAAACAATAATGGAAGCAACAAAGGCTATGATTCATGATCAAGACTTACCTATGCATCTATGGGAAAAATCAGTCAGGACTGTTGTATATGTGTAGAAAAAAAGTCATCGTCGTGTACTTGGGAACAAGATACCAGAAGAAATGAGGATGCAACCTTAAGTAGATCAAGGCAACATCATATACATGATATCCAATATGAGTTGCAAATACATTTGTAGGTAATGATGTTGGGCCAGAAGGGCATGGTCAAGAGGACATGACATGGTAGAACCATAGAGACCTGCAGAAACAAATAAAAAGAAAAGAAGACCAGCTTGGGCTCATAAAATTATTCAAGATGTGGAGAAGTATGGTGCTCTAGATGGAACTTTCAGAGAAAGCAACAAACCTCGACCATATTCCAATTACGTGGTATTGTATGTGATACCATTGATGTTGAGCCTACCTTTTATGAAGAGGCTACAAAGAAGAGAGTATGGAAGGATGCCATGATTGAGGAATATCAGTCCATCATTAAGAATGATGTTTGGGATGTGGTTTTGAGACCGAAAGAGAAATCAATTATGAGTTTCAAATGGATCTACAAGACAAAACATTCAACAGATGGTAGTAATGAGAAGTACAAGGAAATATTCATGGCTCGTGGGTTCTCCCATAAAGAAGGAATAGATTATGAGGAGACATTTTCTCTTGTGGCGAGATACACTTCGATCATAGATATACTTGTGATAGTTGTATTAATGAAATGGAAGGTACATCATATGGATGTAAAGACTTCCTTCCTAAATGGTGTAGTGGAAGCGAAAGTGTACGTGGAACAACCACACAGATTCGAGACACATGTTAGGAAAACACATGTTTGCATACTGAATAAATCCTTGTATGGATTGAAACAAGCACACGGGGCATGGTACCGTAGAATTGAAAAATTTCTAATGAGCTTGGGCTTTACCAAGAGTAAAGCAAATCCCAACCTTTAATACAAGGTTGAAGATAGTGGACTAGTGATATCACTGTTATATGTGGATGAATTGTTTCTAACAGGGGACGAGAAGCTCACCATAGAGTGGAATAGAAATCTTGCATCAAAGTTTGATATGAAATACCTAGGTATGTTGCATTATTTCTTGGGTCTAGAGGTGTAGCATAAACTAGACGAGATTTTCATGTGCCAAGGAAAATGTGTCGTAGAGATCCTGAAGAGATTCAAAATGATGGATTGTAAATCCATGCCCACACCGATGGTGACGAACCTGAAGTTATTTAGTGATACTTCTTCATAGATAGTGGATGTCACCATGTACAGACAAATGATTGGTTCGTTAATGTATTTGAAGAACACTAGGCCAGATATATGCTTTGCAGTGAACACTTTGAGTCAGTATATGGTTGAGCCAAGACGTGTGCACTTGATTGCGGCAAAGCATGTGTTAAGATACTTGAGGGGTGTGATAGACTTTGGACTCCGATTTGTTTTGGATCATAAGATAAGACTTCAATTCTATGTTGATTCAAATTGAGCTGGTAGTGTCATAGATCGGAAGAGCACATCAGGATGTTACTTTAGTATGGGGTTAGTTATGATTTCATGGCTCAACAGGAAGAAAACTAGTGTGGCACTCAGTACGACTGAGGAAGAATAGATAGCAACATGTTTCACCAGTAGCGAAGCTATTTGGTTTCAGAAATTTCTTGCAGGGTTGTTTGATCTCGAGTTAAAGGTGACTTGTATTTTTTGTGAAAACCAGAGTTGTATAAAGTTGTCTGAGAACCCTATGTTTCATGACAAGTCCAAGCACATCGAGATCAAGTACCATTATATCTAAGATATGGTTCAAAAGGGAGTTGTGAAGCTCCAGTATATTGGCACATATGAGCAAATAGAAGATGTGTTGACCAAGCCTCTACCAAGGGTAAAGTTTGAATATTTCAGGGACAAGATTGGTGTGGTCTAGAAGGATGTCCCTCGTAAGAGGGAGTGATGAGTCACATATGCGATTCTTGGGGCAATATCTTATAGAGTGTGGTTGTAGTGGGTAGTCATTTACAGGCATGATAGTTTCCTAGACTCCATTTGGATTAGGTAGTAGCATAGTTCTGTGTGTGAACATGATCAAATTGAATAGCTTCCCATGGTCTCTTTGGATTGGGTAGTTTCGCAGTTATGTGTGTGAACTGGCTCAAACTGAATAGTTTCCCAGACTCCATTTGGATTGGGTAGTACCGCATTTCTGTGTGTGAACTGGCTTAAACTGAATAGTTTCCCAGAATCTGTTTGGATTGGGTAGTAGTGCAGTTCTGTGTGTGAACTGGCTCAAACTGAATAGTTTCCCAAACTCTGTAAGAATTGGGTAGTAGAACAGTTCAGTTTGAACTCGCTCAACTGTATATTTTGCCAGACTCTGTGTGGATTGGGTAGTAGTGTAGTTATGTGTGAATTGGATAGTTTCTTAGCTTTGAGTAAGATAGATGAAGTCCTATAATGAAATAAGGTTTGAAAAGAAATTGAGACCCATAAGGTTCGAGAGGATGTTTAGGTTGTGCCCACTAGAGAGATGTTACATATGTTGATGAGGCCCCAGATGCATGACTGTGACATGACCATCAGACAGTCTATGTGTGACTATGATAGAGCACATGTGGCTATGATGGTGATACTTGTGACATGATCTGTTTTGATCATGAGATATCCTGTGTAGCTATGGTGATGCTACCTGTAGGATGGTTTGCAATATCATGTGATTCTTTCCCATGCCATATGATATGGATGGATGTGATTGAGACCATTACATGAAGAACATATTAGTTATTACCTCCCTAGCTAAGAGGGAGTGTTGATGTTTTGGTAGTTGTGGGAGGTATTAACCTCCGGTATAACCTTTGTACTTAGAGTAGAATATTCCAGAAGCAAGAGAACCATTAAAAAGATGTGGAAATACCCTAGAAGAGAAGTCAGCCCAGGGAGAATAATAATAAAGGATTAGAAGGCTCTAGAAAGAGAAGTCGACCCCACCTAGAAAATTCATTTGGATAGGCTAGTATAAATAAGGATGTGCCTTAGCTCATTTGGACACACTCACTCACTCACTCAGCTAGTGCACAAATCTAAGGAGTAGCAGTTGCAGCAAAAGGAGGCACAAGTCTAGAGAAGGTAGTGCAACAGTTGTCGTGGTGTATTCCTCCCTTGGTAAAGGTATGTTTCTATCAGTAGAGGTACGTTCTCTTGGTATTGTACTACTGCTGCAACAATGGTATTTCTGGTTAGGGTTTATTTGTTGGTTCTAGAGTGGACTTGCTGGAATCATTCTATCTAAGAAAAGGTTATTGTGCTCGGGGGTGGTATGTGTAAGTTCCTATGGTTGGGTGACAATGATGTGACATTTTCTATGGTTAAACGAGCATATCAAAATTTCAACAATAAGGCTTAAGTGCATTGCTATTGTTCTTAATAAAGGTTTGGAGAAATAGTTTCTATAAATTTTATTGTGTATTTAATATTCAATCCCTATTGGGTATGTATTGAATTAATAATGTATAATATTGTTCTTATGTTATGCAATTTTGATTTGTAGGCACTTGGGGGTATTGCATAATTGGATCTAATTACATTGTTGTCAATTTTATTTAGTATTTCAATGGAAACTTCAAATTGTCTCATGCATCAAATGATACAAAAACATTGTTTGAAACTTTATGGGCCTCTTGGATGTGTCTGGGCACATTAAGTTTTAATTACCACAGGTTGAGAATGTTCAAAGAGACACTTTGAACATGTTATGAATCCAAAAAATGGGGAGTAGGATAATGGCATTAAAACTAAATAGCTAACACATTTTGCAATTGATATTGGGAATAAACATAGTTTGATTTATACATATCCACGAGATAGATTGGAAGTCAAATTTCAAAGTAAGTCATATTGTTGCATAGATGTTCAAATCAAGAAGGCTACATAACATTATATTATGCCACAAATGTGGATGAACACCATGTTATTAAAAAAAACAGTGTAGGGCCTCTTGTTTGAGGTGATAGTGAATGAACAAATATTGTCTTAGAATAATTGTTTGTCCTTGGTGCCATTGAAGAGCATATTTCTTTGCCCAATAGACAAAATGGAAAATGAAAAAATAGGTTTGATGTTGAAGATATAGAATGATGAGAAGGTCTGACCATAACCTTTTTAAGTTATGACAAAATGACAAAAATGACAAAATGGTCTTACAACAACCTCAAATGGATAAGGTTGGGTGCTACTATTGAGTATCACTACACTGGATCTTTATGTAACAAGCTTAGAGATGGATTTTATCCAAAGGATGTTGTTGTTACGGGAAAAATGTTCATAGTATAATCATTAGGATAACATTGTGCAATATGAGTGGAATGGGAAGAGGGTAATGTTTATTGAGATTTAGATACTATTGATGAGACTTACAAAGTAGAGTTTTGATGGTGGAAGCTCATTAAAACAAAAAGGAAAAACAAAGATTTGTATAAAAATTGTTTAAATAAAACTCAACAATAGATTGTTGAAAGAGAAGGAATGACTCTAATTGATGTGATTAGCATCATATTAACATGATCATTGAATGGAGGCTTGTTAGAACATACAATAAAAATAAGTGGGAAGCGTTTTGCAATGATTAGGGCACAATGAGAATAAGTGAAATATAATGGAGATATTGAGAGTGATTGGGGCATCATGGGAATACATGGAATATAATGGAGAGATTGAGAGATATGTGATGAACGAGCCTTAATTTGAGAAAATAACTTTCATAATTGCCATGTTTTAATGATGTATACTATATAATAAATTAGTATTCAATATTAAGGTCAATGACTCTAGTCCTAGTCTCTCCTAGTTTGAGAAGTGTTCTTTATAAATATTTCCAAATGACTCTCTTCTCTCTTAATTTGAGAAGTGTTCTTTATGAATATTTCCAAATAATCGAGCTATAATATTTGCATATAATTTGAGAGTGATTGAGAGATATTGAGAGTAATTGGAGGATCATGGGAATACATGGACTATAATGGAGAGATTGAGAGCTATGGGATGAACGAGCCTTAATTTGAGAAAATAACTTTCATAATTGCCATATTTAATGACGTATACTATACAATAAACTTTCATAATTGCCATATTTTAATGACGTATACTATACAATAAATTAGTATTCAATGTTGAAGGTCAATGACTCTCGTCTCTCCAGTTTGAGAAGTGTTCTTTATAAATATTTCCAAATGACTCTCTTCTCTCTTAGTTTGAGAAGTGTTCTTTATGAACATTTCCAAATAATCGAGCTATAATATTTGCATATAATTTGAGAGACTGACTCATAGACTAATGTGCTCTACTGAGAAACCAATTCAATCCCCTCCCGCTGATTGACTAATGAGCTCTTGCATTTCATAATAAAGTGCACTTCAAATTAACTAGTAGTGCTGTAACTGTTGCATTAGCTGAGCAAATCATCACAAATGAGAGAAAGGAATAATATCCAACTTCAGATTTGACAATTTCAATTTGGTTGTAAACATGGTCATCCAAAATGCCAAAGGCGTGTGACATATCCAGGGGAACAAAACCCATGATATCAGAAGACTTGAAATGTGAGCCATGTCTAACCTTCTAAAATCTACAACCTGTGGCCATGAATTATATATGAATTCAGACAAATATTCAAATGGATAAGAGTGAGTAAATGGCGTTTATATGCAAATCTACGATTTTTACCGTTGAGGCAAAATACACAGAGGCATAGGATTACTAACGGCCTCCACGCCATTCTGTTATGGCAACCCACCAGAGAAGAGCTGACAGACTAATCATTTCTGCCGCAGCAATAATCAGAGATTCCATATAGCAGGAATGTCTATCATCCATGGATACCGCAATGCACGGATCTGCAACAAATATTGCATAGAAATCAATGTATAAGGCATGTCAACTGATAACAAGGCTTCAGAAAAAGTTAGATGGCTGAGAAATATTGATAATTATCACCGTATACAGAGGCAGTGGCAAACCAAAAGGCCAATAGCACTAGGGTAAAAAGAGCTCCGTTTTGTCGGTGGTTATCCAGCCGCTCAAACAACGGTAACAACACTGCATCAACTTTCTTGAATTAGCAGATATTGTGAGAATATACCTCAATTAGCAAATATTGTGAGAATAGATCTATGCATACTTACTTAGGCATGAAAATGCTTTAATGGTGAGATATATCGACGGTCCGAGTGTGGCAGACTCAATCGCTGGCAGGGGATTGCTTATGATTGCCCATAAAACGATTATCAGCCCCAAGTTCTTGAGAAGTCCATGAATGGCTCGTTCAATTCTTGATCCTCTGGGGTTAACCCGTTCAAGGATCCGGATCCGGATCCGCCTCGGGGTCCGCCAACACCTAACGCGTCTCTCCATTCTTGGGAGCACGGTAGCAGGCCGTGAATTCTCTTATGGTGGTTGGATTGTTTTATATGAGAATTCGAGGGCAAGGTAGAATTCAAAGGGACACTCGGTGGTAGAGTGAACAGTTACTTGGATAGCTAAGATTGGCGACATTACTACTTGTAAGTTGTACTCTCATCACTAATGGCTAATGGTCGTATAAGATATGGGGTATTGATTATCTTTCCCTTATCCCTTATTTTGTTTGCAAACCAAATATTTAGCCACAAATTTTTCAACATCAATTTAAGACCTTTCAATAAAAAAATCCTTCTTGAGTCCATGGTAAGTTTTATGGAACCATGAATGTCCTCTTATAAAAGAAGTGTGTGATTCCAAAAGGACCTTTTGTTTGTGATCTATAAACTCCCCTGGATTTTCCCTTGTAATCGTTCATGACAACGGATGTGATAAATAAAACTGAAATCTACACTATGAATGTTAAATACTTTTAGATTCAGGGATATTTTGTCACTGATCTTCTATTTATGCATGCAATATATCTTCTTTATTTTTCTTTCATATCTAGCTCTTCTAACCTCCACCCCTTATTTCTAAGCTCCCTCTATAGTCCTTTCCTTCTTTCTATTCACCCTCTTATCTAGCCCCTCCTCTCTAAGGGGAGAAAAAGAGAGGGGGGCGGGCTTATTGAACTAAATGATGGATAACAAGCTTCCAAAATTGGCTAAGTTTGCATCCATCTTCTCGATTAAAATTATTATGATGTTTTTCAATTTGAAGCACTTTCCAAATGATTCAAGAGGACTAATAGAGTGTGGATGAAAGAATTTTGGTTTGATCAAACAAAATGAGGTGTTTTTAGTTATGGGATTGTTTTGCGATAATTGACTTGGAGATATGGTTGTGGAATGTGTTTATTATATGTTCCTCGTGGCAAGCCTTGAAAGATTTACCAGTTTGGTCAATGTATGGTTTTCCAATCTTGGAATCTCATTATCCATTATCTAAGTAAATAATCCTTCTCCCCCCTTAGATTCCTAGATTCCAATCTCTCTTTCCTAGTTTCCTCTTATATATTCTTTATTTTTCTTTTCTATCTGGCTTCTAACCTCCACCCCTATGAGTAATCTCCCTCTATATTCCTTTCATTCTTTCTTTTCACCCTCTTATCTAATCCCTCCTCCTTAACTCTTTTCCAACCACCCCTTCCTTATCATTTTAACCATATCTCCAATTCCCCCTAATTTCTAACTTCCTTTATTTTATAATTCGTTCATTTATCGAATTTGACCAAAACTCATTCTTTTCAAAATTTTAGAATTTATTTTGTTTTCTTCCATTATACCTCCCTATCTATATTATAATTTAATTTCATGTGAGCTAAAATATTATTTAATACTATTTCACATCTTTATAATTATTTTATTAATATTTCATAATGATTATTTAATAATTTTTATCCTATATAATTTTAACCTCAACATTTTTTTCTATCATTCTTTTAGTTTTATTTATCTCTCATAATGATGAATAGAATGTCCACTAAAAATATTGAATGTTTCAAAAACTCACACATATTTCATTTCCATAAAGTTCAAGTATTATAATAACCATTAATTTATTTCATTTATATTTTAAAACATATTCTTTCAAAAATTCATTTAACTTATCAACAAAAATACATAAAATAAAATAATAGAATATAAAATATAACCTTTTTATCTTGTATATTACAAATGGTATTCTCTCACGAACCCTTCTTATTTCTAAACTTGGAAACAAATGGTATTCTCTCACGAACCCTTCTTATTTCTAAACTTGGAAACAAATGGTATTCTCTCACGAACCCTTCTTATTTCTAAACTTGGAAATCATCCTTTTGTAAATGGGAATATTATAAATATGTGTCATACTTTCTATTAATTTTTTATAACGAAATTTGTAAAATTACATAATTTTAAAATCTCACACACTAAAACTCCTATATATGTTAAGGATTTTATTATGTGGCATACTTTCTATGATTTTTTATAACGAAATTTGTAAAATTACATAATTTTAAAATCTCACACATTAAAACTCTTACATATGTTAAGGATTTTATTATGTACAAAAGAGATAAATAGTAGAAAATTTTGTTACATTTTCACTTAGATTTTTTGATAAATTTTTTATTATCATTTATTAGATTTATTTTTGTTTTTTCTCATATTTTATTTTCAAAATTTCATACATGCAAGATATTTATGTTTTAAGGGATTTTTAATTTTTCTTTTTGTTGTAAAGTTTACAGGAAAAATTTTCTTATTTTTTTAATATATCATACAGTTCAAAAACCCTTATTGTTAGCTTGCCACTCAGGAAATCAGACCAACAACATAGGTAGATATCATCCGACCAAATATATTGTTTGTAAAGGATCCAAAAACACTTTAAGAATAGAGTTCCAGTGAAAATACCATGCCTATGTCTATTGATAACTATCATTTTCAAAAATTAAAGACTACTAAAGTACAAAATATCATGGGTCCATGGGCCCCTCTATAGAGGCTGAAGGATTTGTCGGTTAAGCTTCATTATACCTAGATTATTGATGATGAGTTGCATGATATGGAGGAAGATTCAGATGCGCCAAAGGGAGGCGAGCGAGGATCTCTCTAACCATCAAGTGAATATCATCGAGTTGTAGTTGGACAGTGTTTTGAGCATATCCCCTTGTTTGAAGAATTTTCCCCATGAAGGTCTTGATGTTCCAGTAGAGTTCTATGGTCCTCCAATATTGAGTGTGCCTACCTCTATTGTGTCTAACATCTGGGACCCAATGGATAATGGTCTCAGCTATTTTGGAATCAGTAGTCATCTCCCTTTCCTCATTAATTGTGTCTTCCACTTCATCCAGAGCTCTTTGGAGACGCTGAGGAATATTTTCTACATAGTTCCTGGTAGCATTATAGGCATCCTACTATACTCATGATTCTAGATGCCTCTTCTCTAGACGTCTCGAAGTGGAAGCCCCCGGGGTTCCAGATCCGTTCATGTAACTAGGAGGATATTCATGCCTAGGGGCCATGATATATCAGATGAGGGTCTGATTTGAAGGGTGGTACCAGATTGAGAGAGGGTTTCTAGAAATTATCTCACTTCCATCAAGGGGGGACCTATGGTCCTGATCCAGACTCTCAACCTGCAGAGAAGGCATCAAAATTTCGCCAAGTGTCGTGTTCCTTCTTTGAGGATTGGGGCTCATCTTTGGGGGGGATTTCATAGCAACATGAGTGATTATGGGCTTCCAGAGGCTATTGTTACACATCAAATTTACACACCTAAGTACTTCACCCTAAGTTTTGCAAGTGTCGTAAAAGTGTCATATGCACCTTGTTAAGTGTCGCATACACCTCGACACCATGAAATAATATATGTCACAATCCCTAGTCAATATGGAGGACAAATATATTATATGAAGATCAAAATACTATGTTCACATGAATTAATTATTAATATCGATGAAAAGGAAATTAATTTAGTGTGAGAATCCACCTCACATTTGTTTTTCTATTTTTGAGGGGAGGTTGAGGATCTCATGGATGGTTGAAATATTTACTCCTTAAAATCCTTGAGAGATATTTCCTCCCTAAAATCCTTAAGAGATATTTTCTCCCTAAATATCTTAGAGATCCCATTTTAGTCAATGTCCACTAGGGAAGGGCATTGACTTGTCTTTCCTTGGATCATCTCTACCTTTTTTCCAATTTTAGATCATTTTTATTTTTTGTTCCAGATCTATTTCCTTTCTCCCCTCTTCATTAACAATTTCACAAAATTATGGGAATTCTAGGTGAATTTTTCTTATTTTTAAGCCTTTGTTCTGAGTTTTTGGGAAGAGTAGCTCTCCCCTGGAGTGTATATCAAAGTGTTGATATGTAATCATCTCTCCCCTGTAGTGTATATCATAGCTCTACAATGCTCTTTTCCCTTGAAAATAGGAGCGTTGATATCCTTTTTTTTATGATTTCTTCCCTTTTCTGCTCAGTTTTCCCAGCGTATCTTGCATAGATTTTTGCCCAGAGTCTATACTTTGTCTTG
Organism: Picea engelmannii; assembly: GCA_009831015.1. Lineage (NCBI taxonomy): Eukaryota > Viridiplantae > Streptophyta > Pinopsida > Pinales > Pinaceae > Picea > Picea engelmannii. The sequence goes on from ML831165.1 coordinate 11,503, forward strand.
TGTATTTGTTTGGGTTGATTTTTATTTGAATAAAATATCTATTGATTTTAGTGTATCTTTGAAATAAAAAAATAAAAAAATTTCTTTCTTTGCATTAGATTGGGGGCATCTTTGCATTTGAAGTAGCGAAATTGCATGGTTTTTGGCATTTTTTGGTCTTGAATTCTTAAAAATTTCCCCCCTCATGGTCGAGGGGGGGAAAAGAATTGTGTATTGGTGTATAGTATATTTGGCTCATTTCTTAAATATATTTATATTGATGAGTTTAATAAAATTTTGGGACATTGTGCATCTAGGAATGATAAACGTTTTCTCCTTCTTGTAATATAGCTTTCATCGAAGTGAAATATTTTCATTCTCATTTCTTTGCATTGTTTAGAGTCAGTCAAAACATCATTTATTCCATGCCAATTTCCTCTTGAATAACAACAGCTTAATAAAATTTACTCGTTAATTAAAATCTACCTAGAAACTTTTATTTCTAGGTCTCTTTGTAACCTACATTAGATTAGTTGTATGGATTTGGAATAGGTGTGAAAGATAACTTTCCAAAGCTGTAAACAAAAATAGAATCTTGAGTTAGGGAGCAGTGAAATCCATTTACTACATTTTGTCCTAGGAATCCCTTCTCACACAAGGGTCAATCACGAGGTCGCATTAATACCAACAGAGTTACTAACCCTTCTTTGTTGGTCTTGGTGTAGTGGTTGCGTGTATTATTGGGGGTCACTTGAGAAAACAACCATGTGCGGGCCTTCTCAAGTCAATTTCGGGCTCATTTACCCTGCCTTTGCATGCATATCGGATTGTTGATTGTTTCCCCTGGCATCATTGTTGTATTTGGTAACCTTAGTGGCCTTTCTTTAGGGTCAATAAATGAGGTGACAGTGAACGGGAAAGTCTTCATTGTACCTAGAATCGACGTTGGCCAAACTCACTTGGGCTTTTTGGAGGGTAAATCCACTTTTATTGTGTGGAAGATTTCACCAAGGTGTAAATCCCTTAAGAAGGTCTTCAATGTAACGTTTCCACCCTCTCTATCTCAACCCCTTCTTACATTGTTCCCATGACGTTGGATTTCATCACCAACTAGTGTGTTCATTGTGAAAAGGTTTTGTTTGTTTGCTTGCTTCCTAGATTTTTAGCGTGTGTTGTTTGTTTTCCCTCGTAGAATCTAGGTTGGATTCGTGTTTAACTGTGTCAGTTCCCGGAATGACCAATGAAGAAACCCCTACCCTGGGGGAACCTTTTGTTTTTCCTTCTTACAGAAACATTGGTCCTCCTTACATCACTACTTTGAGCCTTCAAGGTCTCACAATTGGATTATCGATATGGTTGTTTTCCACTCTGATAATCCTAAGTGCAGCAAGTGATTCGATTGTAATCACTTCCCCACAAGAACATCAACCTCATGTTGATCCTTCACCTTCTTCACCAGTAAGTTATTCTTCGCCTTCTTCACTTGCAAGGTCTTCTTATGTTTCATATTCTTCTCTGAGTGAAAGCTCTAAAGCTAGTAACCCGATGAATATGAAGAAGAAGAAAATGAATATTAAGAAGAAGAAAAATAAGAAAGGGTCCAAACTTCCAACCACTTCCAGACATGTTGGAGAACAACCAGTTATTGTTAATCGTGTTGGGAGTGTTGATGATGCCAATATCACCCAAACAACCCATAAGAACAAGTACCCTTGCAGGATTTGTAAGGGTAACCACTTTCTAAGGGATTTTCCTGGTCTCCCTAAGGTATTAGAAATGTGGTCTTCCATGTCATCAGCCCATGTGGGACGTGCTGGTGATACCCCGTTAGCTAGTGATATTAAGGTTGGTAAGAAGAATAGAACTGTCAAATTTTCTTTCTTGGTATGTGAAGGTGATTAGTACTCTCACCTTTTCCCTCGTATGGACGAGGCTTATTATCTTTTGGAAAATATTCAACTTTCAACTGGTTATTGTAATATTTCTTCCAAACCTTCATTAGTTGATGGACTGGTCAATCTAGTTCCAACCCCAGTCAATCTGGTTGATCAGGTGGTCAATATGGTTTCATCCTCGGTTGAACCACAAAGCCAAGTAGTTGATCCACTTATTTCATCAATTAGCCCCACTCTTTATCTGAATAGTGAAACCCAAGTGATTGATCCAGTTCCATCATCGATCAACCCCACTCTTCATTTGAAGAGTGCCAAAGCAGTCGATCTAGTTCTATTATCAATCGATCCCACTCCTCGCTTGAAGAGTGCAACCAAAGTGGTCGATATGGTTCCTTCATCGGTCAATCCCACTCCTCATCCAAAGAGTAAGGATGTCTCTCAGGTCTACCTCATTAATATTGATTCACCCAGATAAGGGGGAATTATGCCCATCTAGATGGCACCCCCTTAGAGAAATCAGATGATTTCTATTAATTGGAATCATTTGACAGAACCCTGTCTTCCCTCTTACGTGCCTTTTCAAATCACCGTATAGGTTTGTGATAGGAATATTCCTAACATTGTAATAGACTAAGGTTCTTTTGTTATCGTCTTATCTGTGAATGCTTGACAAGATTTTGGTTCTCTGCAGCTTGTGCATGTGACTCAAAATTTGTTGACCTTTGACAGAAGAGCTAGTCCACCTTTAGGGATCCTTCCTCAGTTTCCAGTTACTTTGTGAGGAAAAATGATCTACATCAATGTGATGGTAGTTAACACCTCCTTGGACTTTAACCTCCTCCTTGGGTGAGACTATGTCTACATTATGAGAGCTTTTGTGTCCACTCTCTTTTGAGTGATGTGTTTCCCTCACAACGGAAACATAGTAAAGATCGACCAACTTTCATTCATTAAACCTCATCTGATGGTCAACCATTCACCTTCCCTAAACGGTTTGTACATGTCAGTGGTGTCTTCCCTACCGCAAGTCAACTATGTAATGACTTGCCCCATGCATTCAACCCCGCATGAGAGGGAATCTCTCCCTTCTCCTGACTTAGATCCGATGTTTGGCATGGTCATCTCTTCGATAGGGATAGTAGAGCCAAATCTCCCTACCCTTATCAAGTTTGTCGACATGTTTTCCTTCCAAAGTGTTTTTCTTCCATCTAGCAAAGATCTCTTGGAAGCCATGATTGACATTTTTCCCTTGACATGTATTCCTTCCAGAGTATTATCCTCTTGGAAGACTTGATTAAGGAGAAGCTATGAGCATAGTTTTTCTTCTTTGTGGCAAGCTCGTTAAAAAATGAAACAAAAGCTACGAGCATGTTTTTGCTTTTTTGTGGCAAGATTGTTAAAAAATGAAATAGAGGTCTTGAAGATAGTTTTTCTTCTTTGTGGAAAGCTCGTTAAAAAATGAAATAGAGGTCAAGAGAATAGTTTTTTATTCTCTGTGGAAAGCTCATTAAAAATTGAAACAGAGGTATTAAGCATAGTTTTGATTCTCTGTGGCAAGCTCATTAAAAAATGAAACAATCACCTCTCCTAACAAGTCGAGTCTTTCACTAGAACTCGTAGATATTGAATCAAGTATTTTGCTAGATCTCGTAAATGTCGAGTCGAGTCTTTCATTAGGTATCATATTTGAACCTTCCTTTCATCTTCCCCTATCCTTTTTCTCCATATAGTACAGAAATTGGTGACAACCTCAAAGTCGGTGAATGAAATTACCCTACGGACATGTGAATATCCTCTTGGATTCTATACCCCTACTACCAAGATAGAAAAATGCTAACATTGGACACTAACATTCCTTTAAATGTAGTTAAACTATTCAAAAGAAAAAGAGGCCGAAAGTATGATGTACCGTTTTCTAAATCTTTTCCTTGCTTAATCCAAGATGAACTTGATCTCCAAGCTCCTTAATGATATCTGCAATCCAATGGACAACAAAGAAAACACAGACTTCCTACTCTATCAAGATTAGTTTTAACTAAATTTATCCATAATAGACAAGTATATGCAACAATACACAAACTTGAAGGAAATAGGCCAAGCATATATTAATGAGAACATTACAAAGTACTTGCAATCTGTAGATGCAGTTGTAGCAAACTCTCCAATTCCTCCTCATCCATCCCTTGCACGATGCTCCCAAGATCTTAGGTTTGATATCCAAAAGATTCCTCCCAAGATCATAAGTTTGATACCTCTAATATGCCCCTATTCCCATGGAAATCCCTCATTATATAGGATTTGGAGGTTTAACCACCATGGAGAGGATCACTCATCAAATCCACGAAAATGGGATCTCTAAGATATTTAGGGAGAAAATATCTCTTAATGATTTTAGGGAGGAAATATCTCTCAAGGATTTTAAGGAGGAAATATCTCAACCATCCATGAGATCCTCAACCTCCCCTAAAAAATAGGAAACCAAAAGTGAGTTGGATTCTCACACTAAATTAATTTCCTTTTCATGAATATTAATAATTAATTTATGTGCACATAGTATTTTGACCTTCATATAATATATTTCCCTTCCACATTGACTAGGGATTGTGACATATGTTATTTCATGGTGTCGAGGTGTATGCGACACTTAACAAGGTGCATATGACACTTTTACGACACTTGTGACACTTAGGGTGAGGTACCTAGGTGTGGAAATTTGATGTGTAACAGATGCCTCCTAACTTTCATTTAGTTCTTCGTTCCCTCGGCCTTGTTGTCTTCACCTCATGCTTCCTCCTATATCCACCTATGTGTGAGAGATTCGTTGTTCCCTTTCTTCCACATCCTTGGTATTAAGATCCTTCATTAATTTCTTTAACTATAGAGGTTGAGTGTATTATCATTCGTTTCTTGCTGGCGATTGGGTGTCAATGGCCTAATCCACTTGGTACTGGGTTTTGTCCTTTTAATTGATCTGGCGAGAGGACTCAGGCTTGTCCATATAGATTTGTCCACCCTGTGTCTCGGTTATATTCCCCTGCATTAAATGTTGCAGTTGGATCCCTGTGGAGAGGTCTTTTCGACTGACGATCTTGTGGTTAACTGGAAACCTATCGATATCTGATCACCCATAATCCCTTTGGTGATCGTGTTGGTAACATGCAATAGGGTAGGTATGCTTTGTGAGGCCTATGTCCTGGAATGCTTGATCATTTACTATACAACTAATGGTCTTAAGGAACCTCCCTCCTACACTTTTCCCCAGATCTTCTTTCAAGGAGGGGTGGTCCACCCTTATTGGTAGGAGCCCTGTGTCATCTACCACACCTCTTCCTCCTTTGGTTCCATAGCGTAAATTCATCCTTTTTTATGGATTTGGGTATCGTCTAGGTGGAATTTTATGACGTAAATATTAGGTATGTCTATTCCATCGTCCTTTTGCTTGATCGCTTTTCTATTTAATTCTTGCCTTGCCAAAGTTGGGCTTCTACCCATTTTATCCTCCTCTTGTTCTCTCCCTACCTCGAGGGAGATTCTTATGTTGTTGCTTCTCCTTGCTTCCTATGAGGCTTCTCTCTCTCTTAGTATGTTCCCTTACTCTTTCTCCTATGGGGAAAGGTCCTTCCTTGCGATTGTGGTGCAAGCCTGGGTGAAACCCTCATCCTCTAAGGGGTTCCAAGGATTATCCCATGAATCTTCCTTGGTCCTGAGGATTCTTCTTGCTAACTATTCTATCAGTTTTTGGTCGAGCATTGCAAATGTCTGTGGATGATCACCAGCATGGAATCCATAGTTTGTTGAATGGCTTCCAAACTAGACTCGAGACACCAATTTTTTGTGATTTTTCGTTATCGGGGACCCATGTTGCAGGATTTTTAACATATTGATTATGATATGGGAATATCCTTCTATGATGAGCTTGGCATAACCCTAAGTCACAGCTACATGAATACCTTCTTATAGAACTTGTATTTACACTATTTTGTTGGTATTTATCCCCATATTACCCCCATACATTCTCAAGATGTTGCCTTTGGTATTTCTAAAGACTTTGGCATACCCTGCATGTCTCGAATTTCCTTTTGAGGTCACGCTGAAGTTCATCTTGACAAACCTGTCTTGGGGAGGGTTCCACTAAGTAGTCGAAGTTGAAGGGGTTTTTACAGGAATTTTCCTAAGGAAAGAAAGGTTGGCTCTGAGGTTGAGGCCTTAGACTATGGAAAGCTCATATGGGTTAACTTACCAGTATTTATCCTCCTAAGGTTGAGCCAATATCGTTTCTCAGACTGATATGATGACCTTGTTACAAAGTTTTGTTGGAGGCATGGATTGAATCTTGAAAACCCTACAATTTCTCTCTTTCCATGCTTCTTAGGTAATAAATCCAAGTAAAAGGTTCCAAGCTCTATTGACTATGTGAATCTGATTTATTATTGTTGGCCATTGTTATATAGTGTCTCTAAATGAATTGTAGTTGCATCTAGATCTTCAAAAGAGATGTGTCATTAGATTCCATAGGTATTTCATCTAACATCAAGTATTTAAAAGGTCCTCTGATGTCTCCTCTTGCTCCAGTAAAAGAGGGAAATGGGAGGGGCCCATTAAACCTTGTTTGCATAAACTGTCCTAGGTAAGAGCTCTGTTTAGGGAAATCAACCAAAGGAAGGTCAAAAATTTCATCCAAATGTTTTGATTCCAAATCCTATTCCAGATATGGGCTTGTGGGAGCTTATTGTGTTGGGATTCTATCTCATAAGATTCTTTTATTGTGAAGGTTCCAAAATTATTTGTGCCCCATCTCAAGCGGTCCTATTTTGCAGAGCATCGCATCCTTCTTTTTTTGATATCCTCTAAAAATACATCTATAATGTTTTTATCTATTTCTCCAGTCCATCGGTGGTAAGGGGTCCATTTTTTCCTGTGGCTGGGGTTTTTTTCTTCTGACCAGTAGTGTGCAACCCTAGACTTTTGAGATGTCATTCTATCTTGCAGGCTGAGAAGAGATGGTTGGTATGCCAGTATGGGGAGTTGTTTCCAAGTGTCCTCCTAGAAAAGAGCATCCTTGTCATTGTTTATTTCCTAAAAGTAATTTTCTTGTACTAAGTGTCAATTTTTCCATGCTAGGTTATAGAGACTACAACCCGAAGGGGCATTGTTCATTATGATTATCTACCTTATTTGTTGATTTTGGGCATATATAGTTTTCCAGAGACTGGCCCATTGAGATTGGGGATCAGTTATCTAACGCCACTAAATCTTATCCCCTAGAGTTTGGCTAAGAATTTCCGGGATTTTTTATTCTTAAGTTATGTGATCATGCTGATTATTTGTAAATGCTTGAGGAGGGTCCTTGGTTTTAGAAAAGTGTGGGACTTTTTATCACTCCTTGCTTCCTTGAAATTGATCCTAACACTTGTTAGTTACTAGAATTTCAATTTGGGTTGGCATTCCTAATTTTCCATTACATTTTTGGTATTTATCAATTTTTTAGAATATTGTGAATGCTTTGGCCACTTACAAAAAATTAGATCTTAAGAGAGATATAGTGGTTTTATGTACACATGCATGTAATTGTGTTGAGATTGACCTTAGTAAGGGTCTTCCAAACAAAATGGTTCTCACATGGAAGAATTTTAAATTCATATAGGCCTTAGATTATGATATTTCAATATTCAAGTGTAGAATATGTCATCTTCCAGAACATTTACAAGCTACTTGCCTTCGTTGGGGCTTCACTTTGTTGACCAATATCTTATCATGTTCATTCATAAAGGGAGGTTTTAAATTGTGAAAAATAGAGTCAATATATTGTAGGTATCGAAGGGTATGTGGGCTATGAGGAATTTTATAAGTATTGACGAGTACAAAAAGGGGTGTTTGGAAACAAATATAGGATATCTAGTCAAAATAGGGGTTTTTTAATTATTGGAAAGATGAATGGGGAGAAGGGTTCAACGAAAGGATTTTCAGAAGTATTTATCAATATCTAGTGAAATTAGAGGTATTCTTTAATATCCCACAAATGCACATGTTATATCACAATTCCTTGGGTGGAGACCCCATGCTTCAGCTCATCCTCCCAGGTAAAGAGCCCAAATTAAAATCAGAAAGACGGAATTTTATGAAGGAAAAAAGACCCAAATTAAAACCACTCCTTTCTTGGGGGATAAAGTAAAAGAATGGATACATGACTTTCCTCTTCAAGTGAGTTTTGGTAGTTTATGCCCCTCTAGGTAGAACAAAAGTTCATTGTGACATTGATACCATATATTTAAATAAAGAACCGATACCTTTCAAGAATTATGATATCCTAACTTATAATTCAATATTAGTCACTTTGGCTCCTTCAAAGATGGCAAGAAGTTAAAAAGATGAAAGAGAAAAATTACAATTCTTTTATAAAGAGCAATAAATGATTTGTACATTCATAATGCAATTTTAAATTCGTGTAAGTGTATTATGCCACTATCTCTTTAAATAAGTATACTTTAGTTGTATTGTACTTTGAACACTTAAAGAATGTGATTTTCTTTTTTTATAATAAAATAGAAATTGATATTTTTTAAAAGAAAATAATCAACCTTAAGAAATATATTATGATTATTTTTTCATAGTTGCATGGGAACAACTCGTGGCATTTCCAACATCTCTGAAACTAGTTCCTCAAGTTTTGAGAGCTTGGGAAGTGGTAGGAAACGTCTCCAATTGGGAACTTGGGAGCTTTTTTGGAGCTTCAACATCAAGGAAATGAGAGCTTGGGTCAAGCCCAAACTAAACATAAAGTTGAATAATTCAATACCCTATCTATGAGAAGCATATTACCGAGTTAGTTGTTGCTATCAACCAACCATATCATTGTCTTTTATTGTATTTTCATATTACAAGAGTAGTACCATTTAGCTTTTTCCAATCAAAACAAGAATAATGTTTCAAATAAAATTATATATATCTATTTTCAATTTTGTTTCTCATTTTCTAATCAATTCTTTATGGATATTAAAGTTTCAATATTGTGTTAAATATATTCATATAATTATTAGTACAAATTAAATTAGTAATTTTGATATTGTAGTTGTTGAAGTAGGAGAAAAGTTATCCTAGATTAATGTCTTGGATTGACCTTCAATTTTATTGAAATAAGATTTAAAATGTATCATTATCTCAATAGATTGTATTCTAAAATATCATTGTAATCTAAAATATTTTTTATAGTTTTTAATATATATTATTGTCGCTCCCAACTTCAGGTTTCCTACAAATTTGGAGGAAACTTCTACTAGTTCCCAAAGTTCCCACTAAACAAAACTCATACAACATAGTATTTTTTCCATAGCTGCTTCCTACATACACTATATTCATGTCCACAAATTTTTCAATAATCATTTAATTGAATTTTTTTTCATTCTTAATTACTAAAATTTTAAATTATGGTGAAAAAACCCCAACCCAATGTTTTGAATCAAACACAAAGAAAGAAAAACCTATGTCATTGAAAATTTACTAAAAATGTTTTTGGTAATCGATCCGCCAGCAAGCATGGGCTATGTTATGTGGATGCCCAAACTGTCATTGAGACAAGTTCTTGATTCCACACTGATAAGATCCAATTCTGGTCAACTATCATTTTCCACCCATTGTTGTTTTTTATCCCTAAATAAAGAAAATGGAGATCTCGTCTCCATAGACGATGCAATCCAGATCATTCTGCAGTGCATGTCTACAATAGTGAACACTACTATGTGATTGTTGTAATACTGATAGTTGATAAGCCAACAAACCTTCCTTCAGAATAGATATGCTTTCCTTTAGGCAAATGGAGTGGGGCACTGTCATGGAAACCCTCGTCGATGCATTGGATTATGAATCATAGGTCTCCATTACAATTCTATTATCGCATGCTACATCATTATCTACACTAAGAAACATTTTCAACCCCTCCTGGAAGCATCAAAAACCATTGCATTGAATTGCAATGTGTGGACACAATGAGGATAAGGGAGGCACCTCGAAGTCTTGGTAGTTGGATTGCTTATGAAAATATCCAATCTATGTCCTCTTTTATGAGAGGTATTCCATGAGAAACCTAGTCTCCATTTAACACCAATAAATGGTTTTGTTGCGAGGACCTATTTTTTAAAGGGAGATGTGTATAGGATGAGCGATAGAATTTATAAGTATGTGATCCAAAAATAGTGGGAGGAAAGGCTCCAGTATTTTGTAGTGCAGGAGGTCAAATTGTGTAAATAGGACCCTTTGATGTATCAAGAATATGTATTGTATGATGAACCTTCTAAAGATCAGTATCATCAAGTGTTTTGGTGAAAAACAAACATGGATGATTTTAGGGGCTAAATTTCTCTCATGGGCTAATTTTCCATGGTTTTTCCAAAAATGAGATTCGCTATTTTAAAAATGATTCACCCAAATTTTATAGGATAAAATTATTTTACCTTAAAAATCACCAAAATTTTATAAAAATTATATCAAATCCTTATAAATTTGAATATTTTTACAAAAATATCACCAAACATTTATAGTTGGCATGTGAAGGATTAGTAAGATTCGCCAAGGTTTCTACATTTCAAAACAAATTTCCATCCTTAAAATCATCCCTAAAAACAAATTAGTGGACAATTCTGAATCTCATTGCTCTTTAGTGAGTAAATCACCAAATTACTCATGTTGTGGATTTTTGGGTTAAGAATACCATAGAAGGATATATTATAGAACTAGTTTCAGAAAATTGCCAATCTTGTTCCAAAGAAGAAGCGGTGTTTAAGAAAGGAGCTCATGGTAGATTGGCATAGGAAATACCTCTCTGGATAAAGATATTTCTAGTACAAGAGGGAATGTTACCATTTACCTCTATAGATATGGATGAGTTATTCCCTTTTACCACAGGGGTTTGGAATGGCACTAGTGAGTTATGAAGGCAGCGTTTAAGAAAGGAGCTCATGGTAGATTGATATAGGAAATCCCTCTCTGGATAAATATATTTCTAGATGTTACCATTTACCTCTGTAAATATGGCTAAGTTATTCCCTTGTACCATAGGGGTTTGGAATGGTGCTAGTGAGTTGTGGAAGTAGTGTTTAAGAAAGGAGCTCATGGTAGATTGGTATAGGAAATCCCTCTCTAGATAAAGATATTTATAGTACAAGAGGGAATGTTACCATTTACCTTTGTATATATGTATGAGTTGTTCCCTTGTACCATAGGGGTTTGGAATGGCACTAGTGAGTTGTGGAAGCAATGTTTAAGAAAGGAGCTCATGGTAGATTGGTATAGGAAATCCCTCTCTGGATAAATATATTTCTAGTACAAGAGGGAATGTTAAAATTTACCCATGCATATATGGTTGATTTATTCCCTTGTACCACAAAGGTTTAGAATGGCGCTAGTGAGTTGTGGAACACAGGAAAAAATTAGAATGAGGTGAGGAATCAAAGACTAGTGAGAGGGTTTAATCAGTTCTAAGGAGGTCGGCCATTTTAAACTGGTGGTGGAAGAACCATATGCATGTAGTAAGGAAGAGAATTGATCATAGGTAGTTTTGTTCCTGAGTTTATGTTTTAAGGCTATAAAACATACCATCAAGGCACCTGAAAATGATTTAAAGAAAACATTTGGAATTAAGGGATTTAAAGAAAGATCAGAGAATATTCAGTTTCTCAATTGTCTCTGTCTCGCTTCTTGTTTCTCTTGGATGTTGATGTCACGTTCAATAGCGGCCCATGATCATTCTAGTTCAGCCCTATTAGTCGTTGTTTGTAAAATAGTATTAAATAAATTTAGGGCAATGTTGGTTTGATCCTGAAGGCCCGGTTCTACGTTGGGTTGTCTGCTATTAGGGACAGTCATGGATGATAAAGTTTAAAAGGTTTATAAAATGGGTTTTTAATCAATTGGTTACTTCAGATTTCCAGAGATGAGATCAATGAAAACAATTTTAAAATCTACAACAATAATGTAAAAACACATTCAAGGTCGTTTCCTGGTTTTGTAACAATTTTGAAATTGTAAACAACGAAACACAATACAGAGAAATATAAGGCTTTTATCAAGAAAGAATCTTATATTGCAATTAACGATGGTGAAAGAAAAACAATATTTCTAACAGAGTTAAACATTAAGGAACAGAAGGTTTTACAGGTCTTAAAATTACTAACGTAATTTCAGAGGAAAGACTGTAATACGTTCAACATCCAAACCAATCTGAAATAATAAACAACAATGTATATAAATTCAAATTGATTTGCTTGTTAGAAAAACACTTTAAAAGGAAATTTTAACAAAGCATGATAAACAGAGGAAGACACATAGTTACAAAGTTGCAGGATCCAGAATCTTGTTTGCGATTTATATTCCGATGAACTTCAAAACTGAAAATACAAAAATGGTTATCTCCAAAATTTTTGAAGCCCTTGCTCCACCTTTTGAAATTATATTTATACATTTATATCAAATTTTCTTGTTGGTAACTAACCAACTCCCTAATATTACGGTTACATAAAATAATGTCAACCGTTTACAATTTCTTTCAAAGTTCTAATAAATAAAAACATTTAAAAAGTTTTAAATTTGTGTTGACGAACTTTCTTTCTCCGTTTCAATGCATTGAACACATTTTCCCAAAAATCTTACTAAGATCCTGGGAGCCTCGGGTATCTCATTAGCTTCAAAAGAGAAAAATCTCCTCTGTAATTCTGGCAATTTACTTTCTATCAAAGATTCTGTAAACTTCATTGTTTTCAACTTTAAACTTGAATTGACCATCCACTTATTTATTTCTGCAATGTTGACCAATATAATATTTGCAATTTCTGCTTTCTTTTCTTCGAACTCTTCTCTTGACTTCAGCTGATGCCTGGAAATGTTGATCTCGCCTAATAACCCAGAACAACCATCTGCCCCAATATTTAATGAATCATTTTCAAAGAGATTGAAGATTCCTTGACAGTCTTCGTTAACTTCTTTTGTGATTCTTTTATATTCAGCCAATTTCGATTCCCATACTTTTATCATTATATCTCCTTTTACCTGTTCAGAAACAGATAATTTCTAATTTTTTTCAATTTCATCTTTTAATGAAGAAGCCACTGCTTTCTGAAAAGCAGTCCTCGCTTCTTTTGCTTCTCTTTCTTTCTGGAACACCTATTCCATGGACCTATTTGATTCCTGAAAATAGTTCTGGATTATTTCCAGATTGCTGAACACTTTCTGTTGTTCCTCTTCTAATTTTGCATATATCTCTGATGCTTGTGTCTTGAAACTTTCAATTTCAATTACCTGGTTAGCAATAGAAATAATTTTGTCTTGCAAAAATTTATTTTCTTCTCCCATCTTTTGAACCTGTTCTTGAGTGACATGTATCATGTGTTTTGCCTCATCCAAGTTTTTATTCAACTTTTGGATTTCTTGCATATCTTTGAGTCTAGCTTGTTCTAGACCCTTCTGTATTCCCCAACCAATATTTCTTTCATTTTCCTTTAATCTGTCATGCAACTGAATTATTTCTTGATCCTTCTGCTCAAGCATAGTTGTTAGGTTTCCTACAGAATATATGTTAGTTGATGCTATAGCACCCATGGTTCCTGCTAACTCTATAGCGAACTCTCCTTCTTTGAGTTTCTTCCCATCAATGATAACTCTATGCTTTGTAATTGATCTTTCTCCTACAGGATGAATTTCCTGTTTCAAAACAGCTCTTCGCTTTTTGCTGAAAAAATAATCAGATGGTGGGATTTCATCTCTCGAAATCAGCTCTAGGTCACTAACATATAGAACTCCTTCATGAGGGGTTCTGAAAGTAGACTGTAGTGGAGTCAAAGATGTGATAGGACTACCAAGTTCCTTTGAAGCAGTTCCTCCAATATTTTCTGGAACATCATCAAGAACTATTGGACTTGTTTCCAGTCCTTTTCCCTTTTCTATCCCTGGTTATTTTATCTGAGAACCCTCTGTGTTCTGAGGATGTATTTCAGGATCTTTCAACTTATCTTTGTCACTTGACTTATCCTGAGTATCAGTTTCAAACCCTGGAGGGGTTTCTTCCTGTTCTGGTGATGAAGTCGACATTTCACCTTGTAAAATCTTCGGCAGGCAGCTTCGCCTGTCGTTGAAAATATGTAAAACCCACCTGTGAATCAGGTGACAAGGCCTATACTCTATTCTGCACTTCCTCATAAGATTTAACATTTTTGAAAATATCATCATAAACTGAAACTTCATGTTCATGTGCTTTTAAATTACAATTTATGTAATGCCGACTAATTATTTGGTAAGGGTCGTGTTTCCTGTGCTCGATGTCTACCAGCTTAACTTCCTCCAATGACTCAGCCTCCGCCTTAGAATGCCCTAAGTTTGATAAAGTAAATTTCCCAATATGAACAGGGAAAGATGGCCATGCTTTTTTCTGAAGAGCTTTTAATTCTAATCCAATACCACCCTTGGCTAACTGATAAGCCACTTCTCTACATACCAATCTGTCTGGTAAAAACTTCGGGAGTGCGTGAGGTGGAATGGAACAGCCATAAACCCTGACATAGGAAAAAATTTCCTCAATAAACCAATCGGCAACCGATTTGAGGCTTTCTATGACTGTATTAGAAATTCGAGGGGGTTCGCATCCAAAGAATATTTTGTGCAGAAGGATAATTACATAATGACAAACATCATAAAAAACATCTTTTGCATTTTCTTTCCAGAGAGATGAGTGGTATTTATGAACAAGCTCTGGGCAAGAAACATTCCAACTCCAATTCATTAATGGGAAAGGATTCATAAAACAAATGGCATCCATAATATATGCAGACATATAAAAAGACACTGGTTGTCCTCTTGACTTGGCTGCTTTGTAATTCACAATCTCTGATGTGAGGTTATCTGACAAAATTTTATGCCAGTTAAAACTGCGTCCTTCTGAAACTTCCTCTAGGAAAGGTGTCCAGTCTACATGAAAGTGAAAAGGATCATTTCTCTCGAAAAGTCTACATAACATCATTTCTACATAAACCATATATTCGTTTAAGGAAGTTGTGGAATAAATCCCATGTAAATCATCCCTAAACTTATTTTCATCCCTGGCCCATCCTTTAATCATGTCAGGGTATGTCTGGCCCGCTTCAATGCATTCTTTTCTTTGAAACTCGGCTAAAAAATCAGAATTAAAGGTATGTCTATAATTGGGTGAGAGCTTATACATTACTTGAATGTGCTCAGGCTTGAATGAGCCGATGACAGCTCCTTGCTCGTTCAGAATGCTTCTTGTCGGGATATCTACTTTATCTAGAGCCCAGCCAATCATATCGGTATATGACACCAACCTCAGACGTGAAACAACCTTATGAAGCTCAGACTGAGCAATGTCTCGAAGATGATTTTCTGAATCAGAGTCTGCATATTTAAGTTCATCCTCCAATTTTTCGAAAATTCCAGTCCACGATTTGATAGAGTGTACTCTGGATGTAGTAGTATCTAAGATAATATCACCTTCTTGTTGGTCTTCGTTTTTCTTCAGAGCTTTTTTGGGTGCCATAGCTCTGCGTTAAGCTTGAAAACCTGTCACAGAGAGTGGATGAGTAAGTTCAATTTTAGAATGAAAATACAGACGTTTCGAACGTTCACTTCGAATATATCATTAAAATATGGAGATTTGTACCTCTGTTACGAAGTTAAAGCTCTTAATGCAAAAGATATGTTCGAAGATATGCATTTAATGCCTGTACCTAGGCTTTCTCGATATTTTCAAATATAATAGAAACTTACTTAATCGCACAATGATGCGTTAATGATCATTCAAAGAAAGATTAACTTTTAAAACCTGTTTAGAAAGATGATGTATTAATGTTAATTATGAGTTAAGTCTCAAAACATAACTTTTCGGGGTTTCAACACTCTTGATGTCGAAAAATATGTCATCGAAGAATCCCGATTGCCGAAATCACGATGTATTATTTTAAATTAAAACGTTTTTATTATGTTAATTAATCGAGATTAGACCTTTTCGGGATTTTGTTAATCAGAAAATCGAGAATCAGGATTTCGGGAAATCTGATGTCATGAATTCGTGCTCTCATGGAATCGCGAATCCCGAAATCGCGAAATGGCAATGACATGTTTCTTTAAAACACGATTTAACTTATTTTAATCAACTCAGTAATCAAGATTAAGGATAAACAGATATAGTTTATTTCAAAAGTGAATTATGAGTCGGGATTTCGGGAAATCTGATGACAAGAAACACGCTTCTCATAGAACCGCAAATCTCGATATCGCGATGTAATTATTTAACTCTTAATCATTCTTAGCAGTGATTAGATTAATTCAAAACTTTACTTAAGGATTAAATGTATCACGAAATCGAGAAATCGGGAAACACGATGACAAGATTATTTGATCTTATAAAACCGCGAATCTTGATATCGCGACGTGATTAACTTAACCTTTAAACCCTTTTAATTTAGAATTAAGTAATTTATGTTTTAATTTAGTCTTAAAATATCAGGAAATCAGGGATCGGGGTTTCGCAATTCAATTTGCATCAAACATTTGTTTACGCAAAACTCCGAATCCCGATTTGTTTTTAGGTTTAAATTAAAATTCGTAAATTTTAAATTACTGCCCGTTTAAAAGATTGTTTCAAAGAGTGTTGGAAAACTTATATTTGTTTAGATTTTTTCCGTTCATTTTCCAAAAATAAACAATAAAAGGCATCGCGAATTTATAGGTGACAAAATTCCTTTTTTTTAAAAGGCCGAAAAACACTAAGACTTAAAAGTTAAAAATCTAGGTCTTAAGGATAAAAGATTTCAAGATCTGTTTCAACAGGTAGAAGGAAATTAGTGATGAAGGTAGTAATAAAGGTGTAACAACCCTAGTTGAACAAATGTTTAAGGATTATTAAGTAAAAATTAATTAGGGGATTAATCGTCTTAATATGGTATTAATTAAACAAGATAGGTATAATAATACTAATTAAATAATTATTAATTAATTAATGGTTGCAATTTGATTAATTAATTGATTAATTAACTACCTATTACATTTAATAACATGAGTATTAAATTTAATAGATTAATAAGTTATATTGTTTAAATTAAAAAGGTTACGTACACGGAAAGGGACAACATATTAATTACGAGAGGATATAATAAATAAAGGGGGATAAGGGGCATTAACTACGAAAGGATAAGATAAGATAATAAATGGGTAGGTAGGGAAGTAAATGAGAGGGAAGTCAGTGAAGGAGGCATATGAGCGGAGGAGGTTAGGAAGGAGGGGAGCATTCGACGAGAGATTTTGGGGGATGGTTTTTTGGGGCTCTCTTGGATTTGCAGAGAGGAGTTGAGTTCAGGAGTGGGAAGGTTTAGTACAAGGGCACTGGGTTGTTGGAGGTTTTGGGCATAGGGGCCAGGATATCCATATGGTATCCTGGAGCTAGGTAGTTGTCCTAGTTGGCAGGGAGGATAGTAGGTTTGGGCAGTGTTTACCCAGTTCAGCAATGGTCAACAAGGCAAGCGAAGAAACGAAGGGTTAGCATCAGACCCAGGTATTTAAATTGTGTATTTGTTTTATTTTTCTATTTAATCTTATTATTTGTTGATAAATCTATATGCGAATGTGCTCAATTAAAGGAATTTTTCAATTTTATTGTTTTTCTCAATATCAAGGAATTATTGAATTTTACTGTTATGTTGTAGAATTAATTGAGGTTAATTAAATTGCCCACTACAAATGGTATCAGAGCCTTTGTTTGAAATCTGGGCCTAAGGGCCAAAACTCCAAGCGCTAACTCCAGCCACGCTTAACCTGCAAACAAAACACATAAATTTTAATAAATAAATAAATAAATGCAATACGAATTTTAACACGAATTTTAACTGCTAGGGTTGTTACAAATGTGGAACGTAAGCCATCTTTTACTCGTAAATGTTTTCTTGTAGAAAAAACAGTGAAAAAGCTTTGCAGTTAGACATGGAAGTGAAAATTACTGGTCAAAACATATACACTTTATTGGGAATACATTACAAGGTAAGAGCTTATGCGTCAATTTCACAAGAAGGCCATTTGTTCATCCATATTTTCAGTGCTATCCTCTATAAATGGAAAAATTCTTGAGATATCTTACCAAATTTGCTTAAATTGAAGTGAAAACCTTCCTAATAAAGACTGGATTTAAATAGTGTAGTAAATACCGAAATTACTGTCTAACTTTTACCAAATTTACTTGAACTCAACTCCTCTCTGCTGGTATATTGATGGTTGACATATTTAGCCTAAATGAAATGGTCAAACCTGGATTTTTGGATTGGTCATTTTACTGGTGATCAGATTTCATATCTGTCAGCATAGAATCAATGGTTAAGGACCTACCTCTTGATCATAGCAAATGTGAAATAACACACTTGAATAGAGTTGTCTCTGCCAAGTGCACATCCCTTACTAAGACTTATTGTTGATGTCTTTCTTGACTGAAAAATTCATGATTATGCAAAGATGTTAGCTTAACAAATATTCTTGGATATGATATAGTCTTCTGTTGAATTTCTCAAGCCATGGTAATCCGACTCTGCACTCAAATAATAATTAAACCCTAGATAGCTTAAAAAAAACTGAAACCTATCAAAACTGCAATCTCTGAATACTAGAATCTACTAACACATGCTGTTGGAAACACTGAAAGAAAATATAACATAAAGCAAAGTTCTCAAATCTGCATCACTGTTTTATTAAAACTGGAAAACAATAGACTCTAATGTTATAGCTCAAAAACATAAACTCACTGTCCATCTCAGTGGTGTGCCCTGTATCTCCTTTATAGAATAGAAAACACAGTTAGGGCTTACAATCACAAACCCTAAATCAGTTCTCTCTAGGTCAGGTAACAAATCCTAACTCTAATACCCTAATTCTGGCCTAGATTGTCATGCCTAGCTTGCATGTGAGAATATCTATGTTAATGCATTCTGATGGAGATAAATATACTCCTAGAGAACTATGCCATAGCTAACCCTTTTCTCATGTAAAGCGCCTAGACTCTAAGTGGGAATTAGAACTCATTCTTAAAGCATCACTAAACTGAATTGAACTAGAACTGAACCAGAGACTTGTTGGGATATTTAGACACTTAGGAGTTAGTTAAGATCTACTTGGTCTAATATGTCATTAGGTAAAAGTGTGTTTCTTTAGTATGCATTAGTATGCATTTGTAGTTAGGAAATCCGACGGTCACGATATGTTCTCGACATAGAGTGATCCAACGGTTCATACTCTCCTCGATCTTAACGGCCATTGATCTGTGGCTTAACACCCGATTGGTCCATGATCTCTATTTAAATAGCATGGAGGGTCATTTGTTGATGATTGATTGTGAGAAACTCTATTGTAAAATCTCTCTGTAATCTTTTTCTTTGCATTAATAAACTGCTCCAAGTGGCCGCATTGGCTGGGGCCGTGGATGTTTCCCCGTAGGGGTTTTACCACGTGAAAACATTGGTGTGTTGATCTTTGATATGGTTATGTGAGTGGTTACTTAAGGTGTTCATCCTCTTTTGGAATACCTGTGTTGTCGAACATGGTATCAGAGCCTGTTTGAAGACCCACTCTTGTTGTAGATCAAGATCGTGAAGCCAAGTTTCCTCATCTACATTTTCTGGCATTTCCATACATTTTTGGGCTAAGAGGACTGTTCCATTGCATCCGGAGCACTCGTTTCATTCAGGAACACTTTTCGTTTCAATCGAAAAGGTTTTCGTTTTCCCAAGATACGGCCATTACAGTGAGATCCGGAGGTATAAAGTCTGAATACGCATTTTTTTTTAAATTTTTGCAAAGTTTTGATTTTATTTCGGTTTGTATTTTTTATTTCTGGGCTGCTACTCTTTTATATGTGCATATGCTCTTTTCCCCATGCCTTGTGCGATCTCGAAAAATCAGAAACAGATAGGAAAAGGTGCATCTTCCGGGTAAGCTAACCGAGATCTAACCCTTGTTGTCATCGAGAAGCGAAATTTTTTTCTTGTGTGAAAAGAGTTTTTTTGGAGCATGCTCTCCAAGGCCGTCTTCCACAACAACAA
>ML831166.1:0-26610 GCA_009831015.1 Picea engelmannii
GTATACATATAGGGGACAAAGGGTACAATTATAATGAAAGAGTATAATGAAAGGTTCTAGATGACCTACTAATATAAAAATAATTAATAATGGATGCTTATTAAGGATTAACATAGGGGCCCAAGGGCCTTAACATTCAACAATTCCAACTCTATGTGTTGGAATTTTTCTGGATTGAACTGTGTAATAGGTTTCCAAATCTAGATCCTCTCTTTCTTATGGTGTAGAGAAGTGACTCTCTTGTTCTTATGGTGCATAGTAGTGACTCTCTTATAACTTATATCAATGCCTATTTATATTTTGTTTCTATGGTTTTCCTATTACGTTTACACCTTTTTACTCTTTATTTTTATCTATACTTATTTTTGTGCCTAAGATTTTCATTTGGCACTCTTACATTGACATGGCTACTTATACTTTCTAGTCCCATTTACCTATTTTGGCCATTTGTGGATATTAATATAATTTCTTTAATTCTTCTCGATAGGGTCTACATGATTTCTTGTGAATGAAACTCTAATATTTGTATCATAAATACCTTTGGAATTGTAGATTACTACAATACCCTAGTTTTGACTTCTATAATGTATTGTATCAAATTATGTATTAATTATAAATATGTGTTTATAATGATGGGATTCAAACCATGTGAACTTAAATAAATGATATCATCTATAAATGATGTAAATAATCTAGAATGTATTTTTAGTGTTGAGCTCAAGGCCAATGACCAACTATTGAATGTTTAGTCATGTATGATGTAAATATACTTCTATAGACCATGTGCTAGGACTTCTTGGATGAACTCAAGATCTGTAAATATTAATGGTATAATATAATATATAATGGCCCAATATGGTTTAAAAGAGCATAAGAGGGTTTATTATTCCACAAGAGCGAAATAGGTTGAAAGGAGCATATGCGAAATTAAATCTTCTATTTCCAAGCATCGACATTATATCTAATGTAATTTCCACCATGAGCCCTACATGAATACATCCAACTCCTTCAACCTATAAAATCAATCATTCAATGAATATAAGAGGTTGGTAGGGAATTCTTCTCACATATTTAAGGAAGCATGGATTAAGTACAATCATTATGAGAAAGTGTAAAAGTACTACATTAATGTTGTCACAAGTAACAATAGCCATATTTCCCCTCAATTCTCTCATTGCCATTTGCTCTAGCTCCATTCTATTGTTCTGTAATGCTCATTCATTTTATTGTTCATGCCATGCTCTCCATTTCTCATGTCATTCTATCCATTGGTAACTATCAATAAATTTGTAAAGTGATTGAATTAGCATTGTGAAAGGGGGGTTGTAAACCTTGGATGAAAGATATATGGATATAGGTGAGCATAGATTCTAGGAAAATTAAGAATACTTCACCCACTATGCATATTCTACTATTTGGATGATTGTGATATTATTATTTTCATATGAATTTTGAGAAATCATATAGAATATTGGTCTCTTTCTACCCACACTAAAGAGAATTGGAAGGAAGAATATCCCTGAGGGATTGTTGAGTAGAGAAAGGGAAGATCTTCCTTATGTTGTGTGGGGTAGTAGAAGAGAGTACCATGGTTGTGTCAATTTTCACATGCAACTCTATGTGACTAATTTTCAAATATGAAAATTGCTTCCTATTGAACCAACAATAACACCCTAGTTGTTATCACTGGACAATTCTACACTGAAAATTATTGACTAAAAACATATGCAGCGGAAACAAAAATATCAGAGATGAATCATCAATACAAATGAGAAACAATTTCAGTTTTTTAATCTTGTTAACATTATAAATATTGAGGGAAAAACTATCCCTCTCAACCATTACAATATCACCAAAATCCGAGGACAACCTTGTCCTCCAAAGTCACCAAAACTAAGAACAACCTTGTTCTCCAATAACCATACAAATCAGAAAACCAAACCTCAAAAATATCCTCGGGAATCTCCTCTACACACAAATATATTGTATACCACCTATATGACCCGTTGATGTCACCTATTAGCCTATATAGATCTGTACCTTCCCTGAAACTCATATACATAATTCACCATCTGACAACCCATGAACATACATTTTTTTCTCCATCGAAAATCGTGTATACCCTATATGTGATTAATCGTTCTACAACCCACACATATACATTCTTTATCCTCCTAAAAACCGCATATGGTATGAAAAATTCACTCCCTCTTAGGCCAGATTCACCACCTTGCAGAATTCCTCTTTGCTGAGATCATCGATCCTCCTATCACAAGTGCAAACTCACTTATGCTAGCTCCATCATGTCTCCACACACTCTACATGATATGTAATGTCACAATGACTGTAACATCCCTGACCACCCATGCAGGGCCATGCTACTCCAAAAAACACTTTCATTCTCTGGTACCATACTGTAACATACCCAACATCCAACTGACCTATGTCACAATTGTTTTTTGAACTGCATGCAATTAAAACATATACACACAGAAATCTTGCAGAACTTTATATATAAAACTTAAACAAAGAAATGCATTTTGTTAATGCATGGATTCATACTGAAATAATAGTAAACATATACATGAATCATATACAGGTGATACCCATAAATATAAACACAGTTATAAACCACAAATAGGATAAACCAATAAAAATAAACATGTAAATAATTATGCAGCATGTAATTTATCACACAATTGACACTTATCTTGGTAAGAATATCACCAACTGCATGCATACCTTCCACAAACCTCCCAAAATTAGACCACACTGCTCATCACTCTCAACAGTGGGTCACCCCCGAGATGGGACTAAAATCCACCCGTGTAAAGGGATTCCTAACTAGGATGATGTATCATAGACAACATGAAAAAATTCATCACATATGCCAACTCAAACTAACAGCCTATAGTCCCTCATTCCCCACATGCTTGTCTCACCCCAGGAAGTCTGATCCTTCTCTATTCAATAGTCCCTCGACATCCCACTTCCTTTCTGGGATTCAAGAACATGTCGAATAGGAAGTCTCAGAGCCCTGTAGCTATAGTTTAGCACATTCGAAAATCAATTCCCAAAAATTATCTATCCTTAATCAATTGCTCACAGGTCTGACAATCTACCTCCTTAATATTCCACGTGCCTCACAACCCACCTATTAAATATTCCACGTGCCTAACAACCTGCTTCTTCAGTCCAACTCCCAAGTTAACTAGGTACACAAACAAGTATGGGTACGGATACAGATTCAGGTACAGTGACAGGAAGGTACGAAGGACAACTGAATGAGTGAGTGAATGATATTGGAATGATTGAATGGATGAATAAATGATGGGAAAATGAACTAAGTCCAAACTATATGTATGCATGTTCCCAACTTGACACTTGTGATGTTGGGAGCTACTTTGGCCCACTTGTCCCCATCCTTAGAACTTAGGATAAAATAATTTTCCATACTTTATGATTTAAGGAATATTAATATAATATTCCTTTTTTTCTTAAGCTCCCTAACTTAGCCCTTTTTTCTTAAATTTTAGCCACCCCTTTCCCTAACTAGTGGATTTTAGTCCCCCATACTCTTTTATCGTGGTCGGTCTATGCGCAACGATGTATTTTATATTAATGATAATATATATACAAAAATAGGCTCATTGGCCTTTAGCATCTAGGATCTCTGACCTAATACAAAACATAAGCCTCCTAGCTTATAATAACTGGTTCACCAGCCTATAAAACACAACATATACAAAAAGGCTCCCTGGCCTCAAAATCTCACGCACTTAATTTGTTGCGCACGATATCATGGAATGTGCACACTTCATCATTTTAGTGTGCAGTGCATGCGCGCACTATGCCATGAAAGATGCATACAAAAATGATATCAAACAACTCACCAGCTTAAGTACATTTTCATTTTAAATTTACAATTAGGTTAGGCCTAGGGGTATAACAATCCCCTCCCCTTATTTATGCATTTTCCTCAGTGCATTATGTACACATATACAACAAAAATTCAAAAATCCTCAAAAAGATGTGGGTATTATGCCTGCATTGCATCCTCATGCTCCCAAGTAGTGTCCCCAGGATTGTACTAGGTCCATTGGACCTTTATAGTACCTATGGATCGATTCTAGAGCTGTTTGATTTTGCGGTCCATAATGCGTACCGGATGCACTTGGAAAGCACCTTCTTGCTCCACCTGAATCACATTCCAATCAATAACATGATTAGCATTAGGTATATATTTCTTGAGCAATGATACATAGAATACATTATGAACATACATAGATGCAGGTAATGCAATCATATAAGATACTGGACCAATCCTCTCTAGGATTTCAAATGACCAACAATAGTGAGCTGCCAACTTTGAACAATTTCCCAACTTCAGGGAACTTCTGTTGGCCTTCACTTTCAAGAATACATGGTCCCCAATTTTAAATTCCCCGTGAGTTATGACCTTATCATCATAGATTTTCTTCTTGTCTTGGAAAGCCTTTAAATTTTGTTTTATTTTCAACATTTTCTCCTCCATTTCCTTGAGTAAATATGGCCCAACCACTTCTCTATCTGCCGGGCTATCCCAACTTACCGGTGTGTTACACTTTCTTCCATAAAGTGCCTCAAATGGGCTCATCTTTAGAGATGTTTGGTACCCATTATTATAATCAAACTCTACTAACTGTAGGTAGTCTTCCCATTTTGATGTTTTATCCATCACATACATCCTCAACATATCCTCAATCACTTGATTCACCCTCTCTATTTGTCCATATGATTCTGGATGATAAGCTGTACTAAAATTCAAATTTCTTCCAAATCCATTAAATAATCCTTTCCAAAAATTTGAGGTAAATTTTGGATCTTTGTCAGACACAATTGTCTTGGGTATACCATGTAATCGAGTAATTTCTCTCATATAAATATCAACAATGTTGGCTTCCTTGTGAGTGATATTTACTGTAATAAAATGGGAAGCTTTAGTAAGATTATCCACCACTACCATGATAGAATCATGTTGTTTGTTTGTTCTGGGAAGTTTTGTGATGAAATCCATTGTTATAACTTCCCATTTCCACTTAGGAATGGGTAATGGCTGTAGCAAACCAGTTGGGTTTCTATGCTCAACTTTTACCTTTTGACATTCCAAACATTTGGCAATAAAATCAACTTCTTTCTTCATGTCTGGCCAATAATATTGGCTTTTGACAGCTGCAATAGTTTTCTGATAACCTTGGTGCCCAACATAAGGTAAACTATGCATTTCTCTCAATATCATATTTTTCAATTCATGGGAATTTGGTACATAAATTCTTCCTCTCTACTTCAGAATTTCATCATTATCTAGCTTATATTCTTCAATTTTCTGCTGCAAATTACCTTGCTATAATTTTTACACTAATTCCTTGTATTGCAAATCTAATTTTGCAGCCTCCAAAATTTTGTCTTTCAAATCTGATTGGTACATGCTAATGGTTGTAGTATGCAATTCATTCACTCTTCTGTTGAGTGCATCAACCACTTTGTTCTCTTTCCCCTTGATATGTTTTATATCAAAGTCATATTCACTGAAAAATTCTAACCATCTGCTTTTCCTAGCATTTAGAGTTGGCTACTAAAATAAATATTTCAGACCATTATGGTCTATCCACAGCTCAAACATTTTCCCCATGAGGTAGTGTCTCGATTTTCTCAAGGCATGCACTATGTCTTCCAACTCTAAATAATGAGTAGCATAATGTCTTTCATGCTCCTTCAACTTTCTTGATTCATAACGTATAACAAACCCATTTTGAATGAGGACTCCACCAAGTCCTCCTTTACATGCATCTGTGCATACAATGAAGTCTTCATTTGGGTCTGCAATCCTTAGTATTGGATAACTTGTTAATAATTGTTTCAAGTGTTGGAAACTCTTTTCACAATCCAATGTCCACTGAAACTTCACACCCTTCTTTTGCAAGGAAGTGATTGGGTGTGCAATCTTTGAGAATCCTTCAATAAATATTCTATAGTAGCCCGCAAGGCCCATGAATGATCTGACCTATGTCACATTCTTTGGCGTTGACCATCCTCTAATGGATTCTATCTTCTCAGGATCCACTACTCTCTCATCCTCTGAAATGATGTGTCCCAAATAATGAATTTGCTTTTGATAAAATGAGCACTTGCTCAATTTGGCATACAATTAATGCTCCCTTAATACTTGTAATACCATCCTCAAGTGTTGTTCATGCTCTTCCTTTGATCCATCTTGAATTTATTTTTGTCTTCCCAATCTTTTTGGAAAGTTGGCCTTGCTTTTTTCTGATCATATAGGCATTTCTCTCGCCTTATGATCTCCTCCAATGTTTTGGGATCATTATATTGTATTTTGTCACCGATGAATGATGGAAATCCACTCAAATACCTCTGATCTTAACTGTCTCATCCTTGATGAAATAAACATACTTCATCAGTTCTAAAAAACTTCTTTCATATTCATCTATGGTCATACTCCCAAGCTTGAGTTCAAATAACTCTTTCATTTTCTTGTCATAGTATCTCTTAGTCAAGTATGTATTCTCAAAATACTTCTTGAATTCCCTCCAAGTAACACTTTTCTCTTTAATGTGTTGCACCTGCACAAGATGATCCCACCACATGGATTCCTTTCCCTTGAGTTGATAGATGGAAATTCTTTCTTCTTCATGAGATGAATAATTATGCAATTGAAAATACTTTCTCATGCCTAGCAGCCATGTCTCTCAATCTTCATCCTTCTTGTTCTCACCATCAAATGTAGGAGGTTTGATTTTATTCATTTCTCCTCATAGCTCATCCACCCCAGACCTATTATGCTTCCTGACAGGGGATGGACTTGAGATGTTGTGTGCCATTTTATTGGAATTCCTTGGGGAGTGATGGTGATGTCTGCTAACACTTCTTGTTCTTCTTTTCTCATCATGAGACCTGTGACTTCCTGATTTGCTTGAGCCACTCTCCTTTTCCAATTTATTTTATATTTTGTTCAAGATCTGCATTAACTTCATGTTGAAGTCCTCTTGTTGATCCTTGTCTCTCATAATCCTTTCATTATCATTTTTATGGCTTTGGACATCCTTCTGCAAATTTTTAATGGTCTCTACCATATTCATGTTTTCATCCCTTCCTTCATGTCCATTGGAGTTTGTTTCTTCAATGCCCAAATGGGCATGCATCCCTCTGATCTTATCTTCCTGACTGTAAGTCATCTGCGCATATTCCATTTCTCTAGACTCTATGTTGATCTTGATTTGATATAAATGTCGTTAACTCTGCAAAATGTGCATCCAACAAAACTTTGTCAGGTTAACTGACTCAACAATTTCATGACAAATATCAACCATTCTGGTTCAATAATATATCAGAATTATTTCATCTGATTTCCTGAAAAATTGAATGCCTGGATCAATTTTATGGGTGAATATTTATATTCTACTATCCAACACCTTTCCAACTCCTTCTCCCATGCTCAATTTTGATTCTTGAGAAGAAAGTTATGGTTATTTGAAAATTACCCATTAATTTTCTTGTTCACACTTCAACTTGACGCAACTCTGCACTGTAATTATGCATTTTTTAACCTACTCCATTGGATTTTTCATAGGAGATCAGTTGGGTTTCTTCATATACATATTTTGGACAATCTGTCCAAGTTTCACCTCTTTTTGGGTTTTGGGCTGCTAGTTACAACCAACTGAAGTTCTAGGCCAATTCGTGTTTTTGGTCTGGAATGCTACAGGTACCTTATTTGCCATGTTAACCATTTTTAACATGCCCAAAAATTTAATTCAGCTCTAGGAATGTCTTCTATGGTTCAATATATTTCCATTGACTACTCCTTCGCCTCAATCTTATTCCGGAGTAGAAATTTATGGCTCTTCGAAGTTAGTTGGTTTTTAAAATTTATCCTCCATTATTTGCCCTGTAACTTTCTCATAAAAGATCTGTTTGACGAACGGTTTACACCATTAGAAATCTCTCTATGGCCTCTTTTATTTGAGATACAAAGACAAAGTAGCTAAAATCTCTGTTAAGGGCCTCAAAAACGCGCTACAAAAAGATGACGTTCAAACAATATAAAATGTCGTAGAAATTCACTGGTTTTCTGCTATTGTTCACCGTCCAAATGACTTCGCGCGAAAAATTCCAACCTGTACACCCATATTTAGCATTCGCAGAAACACCTCAAGGTAATTCATGCTCTGCACACCTATAAACATTGTGAATCACTTTTCTGTCATGCCAATAACTGGTGTGCACTACCTTTGTGTGGCGCGCTAATATCCACCATGCACAATTTTGGTTCTTGCACTAATACTTGTTGCGTGCATATATATATATATATATATATATATATATATATATATATATTTGTGTCGCACGCCATTTTTGTGTCACACGCTAATATTTTGCGTTCATTTTACTCTATGCACTGCACCATGCCAAAGTTTAGTATGCCCCCACCATGCACCAGTACTTTGTTCACACCATTAACTAAACTGTCGTGCAACGACATATACCCACATTGTGCGCGCACCAACAAAATTTGCCTATGCTCTTTCAATATTGTGCACACTACGCACACCATTAGTATGCGTGTGCATACTGCACATGCCAGTATTACGTATGCGCCACTCAATCCGCACCGTACAATGCTAAATTTAGCGCACACACCCACACGCCAATATTTTTCCGCGCAACGCCAAATTTTAGCGCGCCCACCCTCACACCAAAATTTTTCCGCGCAGCGCCAAATTTTAGCGTGCACACCTACACGCCAATATTCTTCTGTGCAACGCCAAATTTTAGCATGCACGCTCGCACACCAATATTTTTCCGCGCAACGCCAAATTTTAGCATGCGCGTCGCACACCGTTATTTTTTCGCGTAGCGCCAAATTTTAGCGCGCGCGCCCGCACACTGATATTTTTTCTTGCAACGTTAAATTTTAGCATGCACACCCACATGCCAATATTTTTCCACGCAACACCAAATTTTAGAGTGCGTGCCCGCACACCGATATTTTTCCACGCAACGCCAAATTTTAGTGCGCACACCAACATGGCAATATTTTTCCACATATCACAAGCTTTTCACTATGCATCATGCATTTTTAGTTCTCCCACCTACGCACATTCATTTTTATGCGCATCAATTCATCGTGAATTCTGCTGCAAAAATTGGGGATTTTTCCTAGCTTTTTTCCCCATTTTTACCGTAGACATTCTACAACTATGAAATTTGTTCAGTTTCACCCCGATAACAACAATTCAACCTCTGCAATAACAAATCGATGTGGGTTGACATTTATGGAACAAGTTTTTCCTAAACTCAATTCATGAATTGATAATTTTAATCAACTAAAATCGCTCCATTTGTCATGGCTTCACTGTAACTTCAAATTCGACCAATTCCAGGTCTAAATTTGCTAGAACAAATATTAAATCAAGAATATCTCACCATGGCCAAATTTCTCAATTTTCCCATGAATTTAACAACACAAATTAGGGATTTTCCCAATTCCACACAATTGCTTCTAATTTTGATGCAGGAGCATCATACGTAGCCATCCAAGCAAGCATAAAGGCAGAAGACAGCTGGAAAAACACCAACGCACATTTTTGAAATGTTTTGTTTTGAAAAAAAATAAATTAAATTAATAAATGCAAATTAATGTAATAGCTAGGAGAAGCGTACTTACATTTATGTCTTGGAGATATGAACAGATCTGGAGAAATTAATCTCATCTGCCGGATGTAATAGGCATTTAAGTCTGTTAATGTAAAGTAGGTAGATATGAATGTTAGATTAGACAGTTTAGATGCGTAGGAGGGAAAACAGATATAGACACCCTCAACCCTTGTATTGTATTATTGTTATGATCATTTAGAACTGAAAAATAGAAGAGCTGTAGTAGAGAGCTGTAGAGAAGAACCCATGTACAGGAGCACTTGAGTTAATATATAAAGATTTGACTCAATTTTCATGGTTTTATGATGCTTACTATTTACATTAGTTGAATGGTATGTTTACAACTGTTTGTTTTCTTTGTTATGCATTTGTTTCAATGCTATGTTGTGTGTATGATTTCATGGTGAATGTATTAAGTCTGAGGGAGGAGAAGAATGAGTTTCAATTGTTTCTCTTCCTGAGAATTCCTGCAAGGAGTGCAGTGAACGTCTTCAAGGTGTGCGTTGACAAGGATCTGAGTTTTATCTCAGAAAGATCAGGAGAGATACTGTTGTTCTCATAACCCACAGAAGTGCAGGTGAGGCACAGAGCCGTGAAAGGTGTGCGCAGGCTGGTTGAAGCCTTAGAACTTATCACTTAAGGTGAAGGTTGAAGGACTTCTATTGCAATAGTGCACAGAGTTGAAGACTCAAATAACCAAGGGTTATTTGAAAGTTTCCACAAGGAGTGCGAGCATGATTCCTCTTAGAGGTTTGAATTGGTTATTGAAAGCTTAGAAGGGATAGCACCTTTGAAGTGTTCAAAGGGAGGCAAAAGTCGAAATCATCTCTTAAAAGTCAAGTTCAGGAGGGAGAACACCGATTCGTCTCGCAGAAGTCATTAAGGAGTGAATCGAGCGGTCATAATTCTCCGTGGAGAACTCGCAAAGTCGCGGGGACCGTAGGATACAGTGGAGCTACAAGGTGGTTAGGAGTTGGATGAACCCACCACCCTAAAATCAAGAATCAACGTGGACCATTGATCGTAGCCAGTTCGACTGTCAGATCATTTCGGGATTTTGGGTTTCGTAAGTCCGGAGTGCAAGCCAAAATCCTTGGTCACTCTAACTCCCGAATCACGAAAGGAATTATCGCGTGTGAAGTTGAATGGTGGAATTTATGCATTTCAGCAATTCGGGGTTCTGCATTTCGAAGATTCTTGTGACAAGGAGCCGAGACTCTTTACATTGAAAATTCCCGAAGTCACGAAACACGACGTGTTTTCAGAGTAGGCTGTGGTCACGGAGGAAGCCATTTCGACATTTCGGTACTTCGGGTGTCGGGAAGTAGAGGAGGCAATGATCTTTGGAATCGAGAGTTTCAAACTCTCGGTTCACGAAAATCTGAAAGATCCAGAGCTGTCGGATCATGGAGGATCTCACCCGTAGATCACATTGGAGGCGAGGCTTCGGGAATTCGAAGATCAAAATTTTGGGAGGTGAGGAACCTTTCTGCCGTGGATTTTCGCAAATCGCAAAATCCCGAAGAGAGAAAGGAAATGTTCCTGAAAGGATGAGGGACAATAGCCACTAGGGATCAATTGAGTTTCAGGGGTCAAGAGCTAGAGTTTCATGGTCACGCAACTCCCAAAATCGCGAAAAGGAAAGCGCTGAAAAGTGGGTCCCCAAGTATCCGTCAGTGGATACGTGTGACGAAAGAAACAAGAGAGATTTTAGAATTCACGAAATAACAAGGGAAGAGGAACAATTGTTGGTTGTTCGCTCAAGTCCCGAAAAGCCGAAATCAATGGGAAAGAAGTGGTGTGTGTTGGGTGCATTGAAAGAGTCAACCTTTGTTGACATTTCGTAATTTTGGGTTTTGGAGGTTGAAGAGTCGAGAGAACTTGATACCAGGATTTTCGGAGTCGCGAAATCTGAAATTTCCTTCCGGAAAGTCCCGATCATATTTGTTGGTCAAAAGTGTAGACTTAGCCTATGTGAGATATTCCCTGTGGGGAAATCGAAGAGTCAATCTGACTCAGAGGAAGTTTTAGAATGATCCTAAGACCAGGAGGTCGTGCAGAACCTGCTGAGGCAGGGGGGGGTCTACGTCAGTTGTTGTATCAGAGCTCAGAACAAGTTCTTTGCTTTCTGTAGTAGAGAGAAAAGAGGATTTTTTTTTCAACCATGCCACCGAGAAGAAGAGACAGGCCAATGCCTGATCCAACAGTGGAAAGGGAAATGCGTGAATTACGTGCCAGGCTTGATGCTATGGAGACAACACAAAGGCACACAGTTGATGCTGGGGATATCAGCGAGGCTGAAAGTGAAAATGAAGATGGAAACGAAGGAGAAGAAGTTGCAATCGAAGATGCTGTAGATGAACGCCTATTCAGGGCAGTTGCAAGGATAGGTGCTAGAGAAAAAATGGACATTCCATTGTATGAGGGAAACTTGGATGTTGAAGAGCTTCTAGACTGGATTAGAGATCTAGACAAGTACTTCGACTATGAGGATGTCAAGGAAGATAAGAAAGTCAAACATGCTGTTACTAGACTTAAAGGGCATGCAACACTATGGTGGGATGAACTGCAGGATGATAGATGCTGCAAGGGCAAGCAAAAAATCAAGAGCTAGGATAGAATGGTTGCAAAGATGAAAGCCAAATTTATACCCAGGGATTACCAAATCACTCTGTTTCGGAGGATGCAGAATTTGAGACAAAAGATGATGTCAGTGAAGGAATACACTGAAGAATTCTACAGGATAAACATCAGATTAGGTCATTGGGAAATTGATGATGAAAAAGTTTCCAGGTACATGAATGGCCTGCGATATGACATTCAATATGAGATGAGCATGATGACCATTCGAAATGTGGAATATGCTTATCAGATAGCTCTTAAAGATGAAGAGAAGCTGAGCTGGAAGCAAAGTCAAAGAGGCCAAGGTAGAAGTCAAACCAAAGGCAAAACAATTGCCCAAGACAGAACTCATAAACCTAAAGAAGAGGGGAAGAAACCTCAAACTCAACCTGAAAGAGGAGGAAGCTCACAAAGAAGGTAGTATGCTGGTAGAAATACTTTTCCTTGAGCCAGAGGAAGAGGAAGAGGAAGAGGAGGTGAAATGAAATGTTTTACCTGTGGAAAAGTCGGACATAAATCCTATGAGTGTCTAGATAAGAAGAAAGATGGTGGTGAAACTCACATTGCCGAAGCTCATGGATGGAATGTTGAGGTAGAAGACATTGAGGATGGAAGATCTTTGATGATGAGGAAAGTTCTCTTAAAGCCGAAGAAGGAGGCAGAGAACCCAGACCGAAGAAACAGTTTGTTTTAGACTTCTTGCAAAACTAAGGACATGGTATGCAAAGTCATAGTGGACAGCGGTAGCACAAACAATCTCGTATCTACAGAGATGGTAGAAAAGTTGGAGCTGGAGACTGTTGTACATCCAAGCCCATACAGAGTTTCGTGGCTACAAAAAGGACATCAGGTAAATGTCACTAAATAGTGTTTAGTTGAATTTAAAATAGGGGGATATAAAGATGACATATTATGTGATGTCATTCCCATGGATGTTTTTCATCTATTGCTGGGTAGACCATGGAAATATGGAAGAAACATGATTCATGATGGGAGAAAGAACACATACACTCTGGAAAAAAATGGTCGGACTCACATGTTGTTGCCGATTAAGAACCAAGAGGTGAAAACAAATATGAGAAACACTGTACTTCTCATGAGTGGGAAGGAACTTCTTAAGGAGGTTAAGAAGAAGGAAGACACATAATTTATTGTGGTCAGGAAACCAAAAATTGTTTTGACCTATACAAGAATAGATGATTTACCTGAAGAAATCCAAGAATTGTTGGGAGAATTTGCTGATATAGTAGTGGAGGAACTACCTTGTTCGTTTCCACCTATCAGGAGTATAAGCCATCATATAGATCTTATACCTAGAGCCAGTTTTTCAAACAAAGCCACATACAGGTTGACGCCATAGGAAAATGAAGAAGTTGAGAGACAGGTCCAGGACTTAATGGACAAAGGATTGATTTGAGAAAGCTTGAGTCCATGCACTGTTCCGATAGTGCTCAATCCAAATAAAGACGAAGGCTGGAGGATGTGTACAGACTCAAGGGAAATCAATAAGATTACCATTAGATACAGATTTCCATTACCAAGGATGGACGACTTGATGGATTGCTTGAGTGGAGCAAATTTTTTTTCAAAGATTGATTTGAAAAGTGGGTATCATCAAATTTGAATGAGAGAAGGTGATGAATGGAAGATATCATTCAAGACAAATGAGGGGCTGTATGAATGGCTTGTCATGCCACTTGGTTTAACGAATGCGCCCAATACTTTCATGAGGTTGATGAACGAAGTCCTGAAGGATTTCATAGGGAAATTCATCATTTTATATCTTGATGATATACTAATATTCAACAAAACTGGAGCAGAACACTTAAAGCTTTTAGATGCAGTAATGAGGAGGTTACAACAAGAGAAATTGTTGATAAATATGAAGACATAACTCACTTATTTGGGGTTTTTTTATCTTTGCAAATGAATTGAAAATGGATCCAGAAAAGGTAAATGCAATTAAGGACTGACCATCGCCGAAGAACGTGTTTGAAGTTCGAAGCTTCCATGGTTTGGCTAGCTTCTACAAGAAATTCATCCGAAACTTTAGTGGAATTAGCACACCGATGATGGATATGGTGAAGAAAAGACACAAATCTTTTCACTGGATAGAAGAAGCAGAGAAGAGCTTCAACCTGCTGAAGAAGAAGATAACTGAGCAACCAATTCTAGTTTTGCCGGATTTTAGCAAGACATTCCAGGTCAGGTGTGACGCGAGTGGATTTGCAATTGGAGCGGTCTTGAGCCAAGACGACAGGCTGGTTGCATATTTCAGTGAAAAACTGAGTGAAGCCAAGATTAAATACTCTACATATGAC
This sequence comes from Picea engelmannii, assembly GCA_009831015.1. Taxonomy (NCBI): domain Eukaryota; kingdom Viridiplantae; phylum Streptophyta; class Pinopsida; order Pinales; family Pinaceae; genus Picea; species Picea engelmannii. The sequence continues at coordinate 14,658 of ML831166.1, forward strand.
AAATAATTCTATTCAGTCATATAAGCACTGAAGAAATGGAGACACTATTTGGTTCCCAAAGAGTTTGTTTTGTACAATGATAATCACACTTTACAATTCGTGACTCGATCGAAGAAGTTGAACCAAAGACATGCTAAATGGGTTGAATTCATGCAGAATTTTACTTTTGTGATTAAGCATATTTCTGGAACTGCTAACAAATTTGCTAATGCTTTGAGCAGGAAATGTTTTCTTATGCAGGAATTCAGAGTCAAGACTTTGGGTTTTGATAACCTCAAAGAAATGTATAGGGATGACCCAGATTTCAAGGAAGCATATGAAGCATCTAAGAATCCAATTCTCAGGGACAAAAGCCAATGGGATGAATACATGATTCAGGATGGATTATTATTCCGGGGCAATCAATTATGTATTCCAAAATGCTCCATGAGAGAGAACCTGCTGAAGGAAAAACACAGTGGAGGATTGGTCGGACACTTCAGTCATGATAAGACATTCTCAAAGTTGAATGGCTCATATTTTTGGCCAGGGATGAGGACAGATGTCAAGAAATTTGTGGACAGGTGCAGAATTTGTTAGCAGACGAAAGGAAAAAGGCAGAAGACAGGGTTATATCAACCGTTACCCATACCAGGAAGGTAGTGGGATGTAGTGAGGATGGATTTTATATTGGGACTGCCAAGGAGATAAAGGGGATGTGATTCAATCTTTGTGGTAGTCGACAGATTTTCAAAGATGGCACATTTCATACCATCCCAGAAAACCAGTGATGCAACTCATATTGCGAACCTGTTTTTCAAGGAAGTCGTCAAAATTCACGGTTTTCCAAAGAGTATCATGTCTGATCGAGATACCAAGTTCATAGGGAATTTCTGGAGGACCTTATGGAAGAAGTTGGGGACAATTTTGTCTCTTAGCTCAGCATATCATCCTCAGACGAATGGGCAGACAGAAGTCGTGAACAAAAGCTTGGGAGATTTGTTAAGGAGCTTAGTGACTGTACACCACAGTCAATGGGATCACATTCTGCCATAGGAAGAATTCACTTACAATGATTCATTCAATAGAAGCACAAGGCAGAGTCCATTCCAGATTGTATATGGAATGCAACCAAGGGGAGTTTCTGAATTGAAAGATTCAAAACAAAATGAATTTAGGAGTGCTAGTGCAGAGGACTTTGCAGAAGGAATGAAGGAGCTTCATAGCTGAGTAAAGGAGCGATTGTAGAGTTCAAGTCAAGAATACAAGCGGAGAGCAGATCAACACAGGTGAGAACTTCAATTTGAATTTGGTGATTTGGTTCTTGCACATCTGAGGAAGGAGAGGTTACCAAGGGGAACATATAACAAAATAAAGATGAAAAAGATTGGACCGTGCAAGGTCATAAGGAAATTCAGGGAAAACACATATGGGATTGAATTACTCGATGGGATTAGAATCTCACTGATATTCAATGTTGCGGATTTGTACCCTTACAGAGATGAAGAAGCAGGAGCAGAGAAGGAACAAAAAAAGGTTTAATGGACAAAACAAGAGACTGTAGCTGAAAAGCCATAGATGGAAGGCATAATTGACAAGAGGATAAGCAGAAAGACTAGGAGGAAAGAGTATTTTGAATACTTCGTCAAGTGGAAAGGACATCCAGTTGAAGATGCCAGTTGGGAAGATGAAGCAACAATTCATAGGCATGGACAGACCGTGCAGGAGCTCATGAACAGGAGTTCATGAAAAAATTTCAAGCAAGGAAGTATGATGCAGGAGCATCGTACGTAGCCAACCAAACAAGCATAAAGGCATAAGATAGCTGGAAAAACACCAGCGCACATTTTTGAAATGTTTTGTTTTGAAAATAAATAAATTAATTAATAAATGTAAATTAATGTAACAACTAGGAGAAGCGTACTTACATTTATGTCTTGGAGATATGAACAGATATGGAGAAATTACTCTCATCTGCTGGATGTAATAGGCATTTAAGTCTGTTAATGTAAAGTAGGTAGATATGAATGTTAGATTAGGCAGTTTAGAGACGTAGGATGGAAAACGGATATAGACATCCTCAACCCTTGTATTGTATTATTGTTATGATCATTCAGAATTGAAAAATAGAAGAGTTGTAGCAGAGAGTTGTAGAGAAGAACCCATGTACATGAGCACTTGAGTTAATATATAAATCTTTGACTCAATTTTCATGGTGTTATGATGCTTACTGTTTACATTAGTTGAATGGTATGTTTACAGCTATTTGTTTTCTCTGTTATGCATTTGTTTCAATGCTATGTTGTGTGTATGATTTCATGGTGAATGTATGAAGTTTGAGAGAGGAGAAGAATGAGTTTCAATTGTTTCTCTTCCTGAGAATTCCTGCAAGGAGTGTAGTGAACGTCCGTAAGGTGTGTGTTGATGAGGATCTGAGTTTTATCTCAGAAAGCTCAGGAGAGATACCGTTGTTCTCATAACCCATAGAAGTGCAGGTGAGGCACAGAGCTATGCAAGGTGTGCACAGGTTAGTTGAAGCCTTAGAACTTATCACTTAAGGTGAAGGTTGAAGGACTGTTGTTGCAAGAGTGCACAGATTCGAAGACTCAAATAACCAAGGGTTATTTGAAAGTTTCCGTAAGGAGTGCGAGCAGGATTCCTCTTAGAGGTTTGAATTGGTAATTGAAATCTTAGAAGGGATAGCACCTTTGAAGTGTTCAAAGGGAGATGAAAGTCGAAAGCATCTCTTAAAAGTCAAGTTCAGGAGGGAGAACACTGATTCGTCTCGCAAAAGTCATTAAGGAGTGAATCGAGTGGTCAGAATTCTCTTTGGAGAACTCATGAAGTCACGGGGACCGTAGGATACAGTGGAGCTACAAGGTGGTTAGGAGTTGGATGACCCCACCACCCTGAAATCAAGAATCAACATGGAACATTGATCTCAGCCAGTTCGACTGTCAGATCATTTCGATATTTCGAGTTTCGTAAGTCCGGAGTGCAAGCCAAAATCCTTGGTCACTCTAACTTCCGAATCGCGAAAGGAATTATCGCGTGTGAAGTTGAACGGTGGAATTTTGGCATTTCGACAATTCGGGGTTCGACATTTCAGATATTCTGGTGACAAGGAGCCAAGACTCTTTACATTGAAAATCACAAAGTCACAAAACGCGACGTGTTTCCGAAGTACGTTGTGGTCACGAAGGAAGGCATTTCGGCATTTCGGCACTTCGGGTGTCAGGAAGTAGAGGAGGCAATGATATTAGGAATCGAGAGTTTCAAACTCCCAGTTCATGAAAAGCTAAAAGATCAAGAGTCATCAGATCATGGAGGATCTCAGCCATAGATCACATTGGAGGCGAGGCTTTGGGAATTCGGAGATCGAAATTTCAGGAGGTGAAGAACCTTTCTGCTGTGGATTTTTGCGAATCGCAAAATCCCGAAGAGAAAAAGGAAAAGTTCCCGAAAGGACGAGGGACAATAGCCACTAGGGATCAATCAGGTTTTGGGTTTCGGGGGTCGAGAGGTAGAGTTGCATGGTCATGCCCATAAATATAAAAACAGTTATAAACCACACATAGGATAAACCCATAAAAATAAACACGTAAATAATTATGCATCATGTAATTTATCACACAATTAACACTTATCTTGGTAAGAATATCACCAACTGCGTGCAGACCTTCCACGAACCTCCTAGCCTTAGACCACACTTATCATCACTCTCAACAATGGTTCACCCCCGAGCTGGGACTAAACTCCACTCGGGTAAAGGGATTCCTAACCAAGATGATGTATTATAGACAACAGGAAAGACTTCGTCACAGGTGCCATCTCAAACTAACAGCCTAAAGTCCCTCATTCCCCACATGCCTGTCCCACCCCAAGAAGTGTGCTCCTTCTTTTCTCAACAATCCCTCGGTTTTTGACTTCCTTTACGGGCTTCAACAACAGGCCGGACAAGAAGTCTCAGAGCCCTGTAGTTGTAGCTTAGCACCTTCAGAAATCAATTCCTAGCAATTCTCTCTCCTTGAGAAATTTCTCACGGGCCTAACAACACATCTCTTTAATATTCCAAGGGCCTCACAACCCGCTTCTTTAGTCTAGCTCCCAAGCTAACCAGGTACACAAACATGTATGGGTATGAATACAAGTTCAGGTATAGTGATAGGAAGGTACGGAGGACAACTGAACGAGTGAGTGAATGATCCTAGAATGATTGAATGAATGAATGAATGATGGGAAAATGAACTAAGTCCAAACTATATGTATGCATGTTCCCAAATTGACACTTGTCATGTTGGGAGCTACTTTGGCCCACTTTTACCCATCTTTAGAACTTAGGATAAAATAATTTTCCATACTTTATGATTTAAGGAATATTAATATAATATTCCTTTTTGGCTTAAGCTCCCTAGCTTAGCCTTTTTTCCTTAAATTTTATCCCCCCCTTTCCCTAACTAGTGGAGTTTAGTCCCCCATACTATTTTATCGTGGTCGGTCTGCATGCAACGATGTATTTTATATTAATGATAAGACATACAAAAATAGGCTCACTAGCCTTTAGCATCTATGCTCTTTGTCCTAATACAAAACATAAGCTGCCTATATTATAATCACTGGCTCACCAGCCTATAAAACACAACATATACACAAAGGATCCCTAGCCTCAAAATCGCGCGCACTTAAGTTGTTGCGCGCAGTATACTGGAATGTGCACACTTCATCATGTTAGTGCACAGTACATGTGCGCACTATGCCATGAAAGGTGCATACAAAAATGATATCAAAAAAATCACCAGCTTAAGTTCATTTTCATTTTACATTTAGAATTGGGTTCGGCCTAGGGGTATTACAATGACCTCTCTCATTTATATAAAATTCTCATGGGTCGCCAAAGAATCCCCTCCACAAGTCAACATCCAATTAAGCTTTCCTTGTGGGTGTGAAGGCCCAACACAAGCCCACAAATCCCATCACCAAACCCATGAAGCCCCCACTCAAATCAAAGGGGGTTTTCACCAAACTGAAAGTGTGATGTGGTGCGCATGATGACTCCCACATGCCCAACACCTAGGGTCATGTGAGAATACTTGCCCGAAGCTACAAAAATAAACAGGTTGTTTGATGGTTATATAAAATTATTAAAGTTCTTTGTAATGAGGATATTGGAGAGAAAATTGATTGACTTAAGAGAGATAAAAGCTTGTAGCTTGGCTCTTTCACCCTGGTGGCCTCATATCTTGACTTGGGGTAGTATCTTCACTTGATACCTATAGTTGGGAAAACAATTACTTGTACATAGCTATTTTATTGGACTATATTCCTTTTAAAAGATAAGTGCTATGTCATTGTTTATGAATATGTATATTAATTTTGTTTTATACTATGGAAATATATGTATTTTTCATGTTGTTTGTGATTATGCTTAAATCTAGTCATGGGCATTTCGGTGCCAAGACTTTCTATTAAACCATGATTGTTTAATTCCACTACATTTTAATTATTTCACATATGCATGCAATTTATTTAATTTTGTTCCTTCCCAAGAGGCTGACTTAGTCAAGACTATTGGGATATGGTCTTTGAGAGATGAAATTTAAAATCCCCATTTTGTTGCTACCTATCCTATGGCTAGGAGTGTTAGGTGGAGATGCCACAATTACTAAGAAAAATCTTTAAATGTAGTTACAATGTCATCATATTTTTTTGTGAGGTTGTATTCATAACGATGATTTCCTCTAGATTGTTATCAAACAAAAATAACAAAGGTGATTCATATTGATGTGCTACATGAAACAAAAGTCTACAGGAAAAACTTTAGAAACTATCCAACATTGAGGTATTTAATTTTTTTAGTTATGGGTTTTGTTTTAAATTTATCTTTTCTCAAGAGGTTCTAAATTTATTTACTAGGTTCAATACATATATTACATATATGAGAATTATAACCACTTAAGTTGGTTGTGCCTATTTTGAACAATGTATTTGATATTAATTGATCTTCTCATTTCTTTGATAAACATTTATATATTCTCCTTTCTTTCTTTTCTTTGTCTATCAACATTTGCATTTTGAATGGAATTTTATAATTTATGTTGGTTTAAGGCATATGGTTCATCTAGTTTATTTTGATCAAACTAAGAATTGTTGCATTTTGTTTTGTTCTAATCCTACAAAGTAGACTAATTAATAAATAACAATGGAGAGACATGAACTTAGTTTTACATATATTTTTGCCTTGAAAGTTCCATTTATATTCGATAAAAGAAACATAACTTCATAAATAGTTTACTAATTAATTTACATCACACTTAAAATCCTTAAATAATTGAGCTCCTGATATTTTCTCAAACTATGTAACAGATTTGTTGTGAAACCATCAAAGAATTTTGAAGGCCTTCTTTCAAAGGATGTTAATACAGTAAGTCACAACTCAAGGAATAAATGCAATATCTGAGTAACATTAATGAACATATTTGTGATTTTAACCTATTTCTTGGCATTTCTTATGTTTGTTGGATTAAATGCAATATATGAGTAACATTAATGATCATATTTGTGATTTTAACCTATTTATTGGCATTTCTTATGTTTGTTTGATTAAAGAACTGTTAAATTGAAGTTTTGGCATCATTTTTATTCTCCAATTTGGTATCAATGAAATCGTTGAAATTTATTTGGTTTGGAACTTGGATGAAAAAGGGTAGGAATTAGATTCCCTGAATTATTCCCTTATTTATTATCAATGAACATAAAGGGGTTTTCTCAACATGAACCCTAATATTTCATTTCTAACTTTCAATCACCAATCATGGAGGGAACACATAATTTAGGTTCATTGTCTATTTACACATAAAATTACTGCATCCTTTTTTATATTTTTGTATTGTTCCATATGTTCTTTAATATTTTTATGAATATACTATTAGATACATAACTAAAATGTGAAGAAATTACCTCTGAGTCATCAAGTTTTTATTCTTGTGTATTAGTTATCTGAGGCAATCTAATCTACTTGGTCTATGGGTATTTGACTATGTTATCAGATTAATCATTCATGGAAGTTGGTTTCATGTATTTGACTATCTCAAACTAAGGGACCCTCAACATAGCCAAATAAACATAGGAAAATAAAATGAAAGGAAAATCCTGAGTGTGTGTAATATCTCTAATAGCCCCCTTGAACACTACTGGGGAGTATACATAATGAATGGGTCTTGACAACATAGGCCATGTTAGGCATCCATGAACAATGAAACTAATTAACACTGTAATAAAATGAGTAAAGAGGGAAAACCTCATGGGAACCCCTCCTCATCCCCTCCCCCCCCTGCCCCCACGCCCACCTAAAAGTACAATGTATCAAAAGAAGAGAAAGATAATTTCTAGGAAACTATGTCCTCTAAGACAATCACACAAACTATGTAATTTTTGCTTGGTGAAGGTCTTGGTGAATATGTCGGTAGTATTCTTGGAAAAAGGGAATTACTGCAAATCAATGAACCTATCATTAACTATCTCTTTTATAAAATGAATGTGGATCTCAATATGTTTTTTCTGATGTCTCTATACTGGATCTCGACAGAATTTTAGTTTACTCTGGTTGTCACACCATATCATGGTCGGACAGTGGAACTGAATTCCAAGATCGGTGAGGAAGTTTTGTAACCATAGTTTCTGGATGGTGATGTTTACTTCTCCCCTGTACTCGACGTCTACTGAAGATAGAGAAATATGTGACTGTTTTTTTCTCGACCAACAAATTGAGCCAAACCTTGAACTCAACTTGTGCCTAAAGGTGGACTTGTGATTGGTGCCATTTCTAGCCTAGTCAAAATCAATGAATCCTATGAGATCAAAATTGCAACTTGATGCATAGTGGAACCCATAATTCATGGTTCCATGAATGTATCTGAGGATGTGCTTGGCATCCTTCCAGTGTAACTCATGTGACTCCTTCATGCACCTAGAGACTACCCCTACTGCATATGATATATATAGTAAGGTGTGGGTGAGATACAAAAGGATACCCACAAGATATCTATACAAGGTTTTTTCCACCACTAGTGTATCTCGAGAATCCTCAAGTCTAACCCTAGATAAGAAAGGTGTAGGTGAAAACTTGCAATCTGTCATGTGGAATCTCTCCATGAGATCTCAAGCATACTTTTCCTAAGATAGCTTGATGCCAAAAGCATCCTAAATGATCTTGAGACCAAGAAAGAAATGGAGTACACCCATGCCCGTCATCGAAAACCTATCATGAAGAATGGCCTTGACTAAGGAAATCACTCAACCAAGATGCCTATGATCAAGAGATCATCCACATACAAAACTAGGATCAAATGTGATTCAGTGGTCCTCAACATGTAGAAATTTGGATTGGATCTGCATATCAAGAAATTCTTGGAGAGCAAGAAGGAGTCCATATTTGTGTACCATGATCTAGGATTTTTCTTAAGGCCATAGAGTGATTTTTTGAGTCAACACACTAAAAATGAATTATGTATGAATCTAGGTGGTTGCTCCATATAAATATCCTCTGATAAATCCCTATGAAGAAAAGAATTCTTCACATCCATCTGATGTACTTGACATCCCCTGGTTGCTCCAATGGCAAGGTCCAACATGATAGAATCCAACTTTGCTACTGGAAAAAAAGTCTCATCATAATCGATATCATGGATCTTCTAAAATCCCTTAGAAACCAGTCTTACCTTGTGTTTGCTCACATGTTTGTTTGTTTCCTTTTTGGTCCTGTCGACCCATTTTCATCTGAATAGATTCCTATCCGAAGGAAGAAAAACCAGATCCCAAGTTTGGTTTGCAAGGAGAGAGTTGTACTCCTCCTGCATGTCTGCTTCTGAGAAGGGGTTCCCTGCAACCTCTCTATAGGTTTGTGGGTTTGAAGACTGAACTATATAAAAATGTGAAGGAATCATGGGTTTAGTGGAAGTGAGTACATGAGGAGGATCACCATACTAAGTTATGGTCCTCATATTTCTTGGATCCCCAACAAGGTCTCCTACATATTGAAGTGTGGATTATGCCCACTTGGGCATATTCTCTGCCTTCTCATATGCATGTACTAAATCTGCATCTGAATGCTCCTACTGTGCATCTCTTGTTGGAAAATGTTTAACAGGTAATGTATGCTTATCATTGATGGAAAATACAATAGTGAAGATGGCATGAGTATAGGAAGAATGTAACAGACGGGCATCAGAAGTAGTTTGGGAAGACGCTACAGAGAAAGCTCGATAAGATCAGAAGAGATAGTGCATAGGATGGTTGACATGCTCTATAGGAAATGATTTATAGGCAGTATGCACTTTTCATTGATGGCAGGATCAAAGTGTGCATCGATGGAAAAACAGGAACAAAGTAAGCTCAAGAGGAATTAGCGCAGAGTCAAATGTAGTGCATAGGTGTGCACTAGGGATGAGGTTAACTCATTGCTAAAGCTCAAGAGAGATAGCGCACTTAGGATCATAGGCAGATCAAAGGTTGAGGCCTTTGACACTTAGAAATTCTTCCAAGTAAGGAGGATGCGTAAGCTCAGAGGAGAAGCGTCAATGATCGTTGGATCCCATCCCGAATTCCCGATGACCGTTAAATCTCAATGTAGACAAGAGGAGCGTGCAGATATGAAGGATAGATCTCGGGCGTTAGATCTGAGTGCAGGGTCCGACCACCGTTGGATCGAGGAGAACCTGGATGTTCTTTAAAGTGCAAGGAGTAGAGGGCTCACAAAATCCCGAAAGAAGGAGGACCGTCCATCTTTAGGCAAGACACGTGGACACAGATCAACATTTCGCTGACTGGAGAGTCAAAGCAACGGGGTTCCCTAACCTCTCGAAATCGCGATATGCGAAATCGAAACTTAACCACAACTATCAGATCAAGATATGATCTGCACCATTGGTCCAACTCCATTTTGGAGTTTCGCGGATCAAGAGTTGGAGATGTCAAGTAATATCAATCACAAGAATCGTGAAATCACGATATGAGAAATCACGATGTAATCTGAGCCGTCAGATCAAGATGTGATCTGGACTATCGATCCGACTCACGTTAGCAAACCACATCAGCTAGGAACACATGGCACAACCAGATAATGACAAGTGTCAGACAGATTCAACATTTCAAGAACATGTAAGTTGCGAATCAGGGTGACACGTGGTAGGTATTCGACACGTGTGATGTCAGCAGGTTTACACCACTTTGGAGTTTCGAAAATCGGGAGATAGAGATGTTAAGAAACTCTCAGCATCAGGAGTCCCGAAATGCCAAATTGCGAAACGCCGAAATCCCGTAAACCATCCATCTTTGGGGGTTATGTGGACCATTGATCCAACTCCCTTTTGGATTTTCGCGGATCAGGAGTTGGAAGCATCAAGAACATTCACCACAGTAATGTCGAAACCGCGATATGCAAAATCGCAAAATGATCTGAGCCGTCAGATCAAGCGTTAATCAGGACCGTTGATCCCACGCCATTTCAGGTTATTGGGGATCACGACTTGGAGAGTCGAGATGCCTCATCTCTAGACTCACGAAATGCGAAATCGTGAAAGCGCCTTATGCATAAGGCTATGGTCACTGCCCTTGGTCACATCAGCGAGAGATGGAGGAAAGAGCTAGAGCAACCAAGCTCTATTTCGGGGATCGCGACTGGGAATGTCGAGATTCATGGTCACACTAATGTCGAATTGCTGAATGCCGAAATGTCGAAATGAATGCAAAATCCCATGGAATCAATCCAACGGTGCAGGTGAATTTGAACAAGATTGGAGGGCTACTGTAGCACGTCGCAATATAACTGCTAGAAATCATTGATGGTCTCTGCTAGATAATTCGAAGAGATCTCTGTGTGAACACCAAAGAAGATGAAGAGTCTCTAAGCTTCGTCCAGTGAAGCAAGACGATTGTTAGGGGGATTGACAGATGGATGAGCATTGAAGCCTGTAATTGAAACATAAGGCATAAGCTCGACTGTTCCAGAGAAGACGAGGAGTCTCAACTGCTAGAGAGGCTGAGGATTCTTAGCAGAACACTGAGTGATGCTGAACGTGTGGCGGGAACCACCAAAGAAGTTGAAGAGTTGTGATGATCAGGAAAATCACTTGAGATGTGCAGTAGATTGGGCGCGGTGTGAGCATGCAGTGGCATGAAAAATATTGCATGCACAAGGAGCACAGGTACTATAAGAATGTTGAACAAAGAAGAGAAGGGGTTGTTTTCATGGGGAGGATTCAAGGGTGAGCAAGGAGGCAGAGCACAAGAGGAGAGATGCATGCTAGAGGAAGGTTGCATCAAAGGGATATGGTGCAGCGAGTATAAAAGGTAGAAGAACAGAAAGTGCAAGGTGCGTGCAGAAGACACTGATGCAGACAGGACATAACAGCGTAACAGAACAACAACAGGGGTGGTAAGCCAATGAATAATTTTAGATCATTGTAATAAGTTTCAGTAACAAAGAATTTATTATTTAGGGAGGTTGGGAGGTGCTATGGAGGATTGGTGTCCTCAAAGGTTCAAGTGGGTGCTTGAACACAGGGAGTTGGTGCTAGAGAAACTAGGTAGTTGGTGCTTCCTTCTAGTTGGTGCTAGAGAAACCAGGGGGTTGGTGCTTCCTTCTAGTGGGTGCTAGAGAAAACAGAGAGTCAGTGCTCTCAGCAAGTTGCAGCTTGCAAAACCAGAGGTTGTAGCCTCACAATGAGTTGGTGCTCATATGTATGATAATGTAAAGATTGTAGATAATACTTATCATATAAAGAAAAAGAGTTTTTTACCCTGTATGGGTTTCCTCGGGAATTATCTATCTCTGTATTTCTCATATATGTGACTGATGCTGAATGTGCCCTTGTTTAATTCTCTGCATTATTGTGATCATCATTGAGTGCCTTGTGAATATTTAAAAATAAACATAATTGTTTAAGCACGGTAACAACTGATTCACCCCCCCCCCCCC
>ML831166.1:64245-74567 GCA_009831015.1 Picea engelmannii
ATGGCTCACCAGGGACCAAGTTCAGCAGAAGTTTCCTCATCTCATGGAGGAACTCAATGCAATGGGGACCATTTCTTCCTAAGGAGGGAGGATTGATCCAGGTGGATATCGGTGGCCACCCACCTTTTTCGACTGGCTCAAAATAGTTTTCTGACAATTTTGGCAATTTACTATTTTTAGCAGGTTTTAACTTCCGGGGCCATTTTGAGGGCCTAAATGAAGGTTTTTTGAGATCGAGGTTCTCAATGATAGCCAAAGGCATGATTGAACCCCCAAAATGAATCTCCTCGACGATACCTTTCCAACGAGCTATCACACGCCTAAAACAGAAATCGTATGCAAAAGTTACGACCCCGGGAAGTTGATGTACTAACTTACCCAAATGGGGCTCACATGACTTTTGGTGCTTCATCTCCTAGGGTTAGGTTTTTGGATGTCTATGAATTTTGGCATTCTCGTCTATTGTAAAAAGGCCTCTAGAGCCTCATTGTAATCATCTTCTCATGGATCCGAGTAGCATCCACATCTCTTCTCAGAGATAAGCTACCAGCGCCCTAGCTAGTTTATTTCCATTCTGTCTGTAATCATATTTCAGTCATTTGTTATTAATGAAATGAAGTCTTATTTCCGCTGCATCTCTGCGTTTATGTGTATTTCTGTATTTCATTGTGTTCCTAGATAAATCCGGATCAGGCTCTCTCATTTGAATCACACTTAAGAATATTGAATATCTATAGGTATCTGAGGTATACAAATGATATCTAAGCCGAAATTCTAAGGAAAGTGAAGAAAAGAAGGCCGAAATGCAAGGAAGGATGAATTCTTTTGATGGTGCTTTCTAAGGTATGTTATTTTCAAGTCTTCTCACCATTTTCGCTATAACTTTTTTTCTATAATGATTCAGATCCTGAAATTTCTATGCAAGTGAGAAAACATATCCAAGTGGTTAAAAATTCAGCTTGTGGGTCGTTGTATTTTGGGAGTTACACTCTGTGGATAATAGGGTTTGTGGCCAGTCCTGAAACTAGTCAAAATCAGGTGTTTCGGGTAAAAACGTCATAACTTCTTCATAACAGATCCAAATTCAGTGAGGAAAAATGTTTTGGTTAGGGTACATTCTGTAGTATGTTTTGTAACATTTTCAGATCATTTCATCAAATATTTTTTGCGGGGCACGCTCTACAAGGTCGCTCTCTAGAATAAGCCAGAATTCAGCAAGGTATGCCATTTTTACTATAAATCCTTTTCTGAGAGGTTCCAAGTAGTGCCACTTGGAGGAATTGCATAAAGAACAATGAAGAACATTGTCTATCAGTTTCAAATATTTATACATTACAGGTTCAAAGTTATGATTACTGCAAGTTAGGGTTGTTGACTAATCCAAAACTAGACATGTGAGACTAAAGAAAAGTTTGATGAAAATGATAGTCTCTTGTTTTTAAAGTTAAGGAAGGTTTGAAAGAATGTGATCATATACACCAGGTCTATTACAGAGCTACTATCATATATCTTTCCAAACGCGCTAAGTGTTCTTATGAATCCATCTCTGTCCATACTGTCCAAGACTCTACTTGCGCAACTATCCATAATGTTGAACCATTTATCACTATACTATCATGAAGTCTTGATTAATCTATCAAACTGTACTTCTTCTAATTGACTGCTCTAAATATGTCTTCTCAAACTCTGCAAGCTGATCAAAGGATGTTTCTTTGGTCTGTCACATCTATCGCACAGACTCCCCTTGTCTAATATTCATATTACCTGGGAGTCTCTAAGTCGGATGGCTCAAAACAATTCCTCATCTGATGTGTATTCATCATCATCTTCATTGGTAGATTCTGTTATCACTCCAAAAGTCACCCTTGACTGTAATCAGGTGAGATTGGTAACATCAAAAGTTTTGTAAATGTAAATGAGTTTTTTAAAAGGTCAAATGGACAAGACTAGAAACAATAATGTTCCAACTCAGAAAACAGAGATATCATGCACCAACAATCAAGGTCTTGGCTAACTTCAATCATTAATTGGGAGTGAGTATGAATAGAGGGAAGACTTGAATGAGAGGAATGTAGGGGCTGTTGTAAACATCAGGTCTTCAAAATACTAAGGAAGAAAGTTTCTTAACACAAGATATTCTTGAACTCAGAAACTAAGGAAGCTAAATAAACATCATGATAATATGATGATCAAATATCCACCATAACATCACCACAACCAGTCATGTGAATCATTCAAATCATGAACATTTATCATCGGAAGAAAATAAGATGAAAGAGAAGCTGATTTCTATTAACCAAAAAGTCTTGAGTCCAGTACATAACCAGTTCACAACAACTTTATCAAAACATTACAATTAGGGAGCCTCAGCTCCACCATTCGAACCCCTCTTTTCTAAATTGGAACATAGATTTATAATAGAAAGGAAAGGCAATAGCTGGAGGTGTGATATTTCCCTTCCCCTCATCGGATTATCCAACAACAACTATTAAGCAAACACCTAGGCTAACAACTATTAAAAAACTGCTACAAAAATGGAAAATGTTGGCCACTGATCCAACCAACATCGAACTAACTTGATATTTTGTTGCTGCACATCTCCATATGTTCCAAGTGTCTTTTAATGCTTGTAACTATCATCATGCTATCAGCTGTTATCTCTGTCTATCTTCCACATCATCAACCATTCATTAAGATGATAATTCGGGCCCCCCCTATATTCCTGGTACCTGTAGGTAGCGCCACTCTAGTGCGCCTCTGTGCAAGAGTCCGTCTCTGCTAGAAATTAGGTAGTATCTACCATAAATTAGGTAGCGCCCGTCATTACATTGCTCAGGATATTGGGTAGCGCCCGTGGAATTTGCAGCGCCCAAGAGATTTGTTAGCGCCCAGGCGATTTGGCAGCGCAATGTTAAAATTGCAGCGCCCAGGAAATTTGGCAACGCATTGTGAAATTCGTAGCGCACTCCCCTCTGCACATCCATGCATGAAAACGGTGGAACGAGCGAGAAATTGGGAACACCATCATATATATCGTGGCTACATTGGTGACATGGATTTGTGCTTTGACATGTGGACTCGGCTTGAGTTGAATGCGTGGATAACATAGGAATTAGGCAATGTAATTTTTAACTCGTGGCTTAACTCTTAGACTTAGAATACTACAATAGATTTGGTTTTTGGGCATACGCAACATGGTTTATGATAATTTGATAGTAAGACACTTAAGTGCACACATCACATATTTGATAGGCCACATATATATATATATAACATAATTCATAAACTATAAATAGTTTATAAAAACCCTATATATATTTATAAAAACATTTGGTTAAAAAGTGTTTGTTTTAACAAACTTGTTATAAAGATTTGACAAAGTTCAATAAGGAATTCTGACCATTTATTGGCAAATCAAGAGGATAAAGCCAAATGATTTATGGGCAAAAATGATCAACAAGAGCTTGATGAATAATATGAAGGTTAAGGACACTGGCCAAAAGACTTAAGAAAACAATAAATCAAGTAGAGAGTGATGAAAACACTCCCAAACATACTAGTTCATTTTGATTGCTAACATTTGGCTCCAAATGGGATGGAGACCTCCCTGCGAGGCTCCAAGAACCTAGTAGTTCCAGTTGTCTTATATGTTGGGCTATGGAGTCATCTGGCCTGTGAAACCAATCTCTGAAAACTCTCAAGATCTGTGCAATTGATCTCTGTATACCTTCAAAACTGGCCTTTATTCACACAAGCTGACTGATATTTCTGCTGCAAACTAGAAGAAAAGGAATGATCTGGCAACGAGATTATTTCCTACCCTACTCTACTCTAACCATATTTGCAATTGGTTAGGTAAATGTTGCCTTCCATAATAGCCATTCAAGCAGTTTTAAAATTGAAGAAACCTCGTCTCTGTCACTGATCAACAACTGATGTTTGAAATGTAACAACAGTGATAAAAATTCATCCAAGAAACCATACTCACCTAGACATGCTGATAAAAGGATCAATTCTGCATGCTCCAAAGCATTTGAAAAGTGTAACTCTATGTACTCATTGGAAGGGTCATGAAACTGAAAGCAATGCCTGATTAATTTATGAAAGGTTACCTTCACTGTTTCAAAGATGCTGACAATTTGTTTGATTTCTTCTACATGAATACTTATTTGAATGACAGACACAAGAATCTGTGGGTTGAATAGCTGCTTCGTAACTTCAGGTCCACCTATTAGTTGATTGTTGATCATCTTTGCATATACCATGGGGATAGTATGTTGCTCATACACATGGTTTTTATTAAGATAGGGTTGTTCATTTGTTGGTGATGGATAAGATATTAGATTTGTATGAAAATCCCTTTTAACACCTCCATATAATTTACAAGGATCAAAATCATAATCATCGTATACAAGAATAGTGCTAAGAGGTTCCAAACAAATCATAGAAAAATTATGTTCATCACCATCACTGGTATGTCCATCAAAAATAGGTTGTCCATAACAAACCTTTGACTCTTGACATTCAGAATGTCTTGTTTCATGATTATTTCTATCAACAAAGTATTCATTACCAAAGTGTTTGTCAACAACAAGATGCTCTTGGTCAATTCTTCAGACAATGACTTCCTCAAAGGCAAAGATGTCAAAGATACCTGCTTCAAGGACCAAATCATCCACTATATTTTCTTCATAGGGACAACAAATAAAATCTGCCTCATGTTTAGAGTTGACATGATGTTGACTTAGAATCCTACCACAAGCTCAGAGGTTCTCCTCCACTTCCTCAACATCCATGAATAATTGTGATAAAGATGTATATTTTCTTTCCCTAAGATAAAGAACAAGGTTAGAGTGTTGAGACACTATTTAATACACCATGGTAGCAATCTCAGAAGGTTTAATTTCCAAGGGCAGGTTGCAATACAAGTTGTGAAACCTTCGATTAAAAGTAGACATAACTTCATTTTTTCCTCTTGTCAAAGTAGTGAACTCATTTAGGTACTGATCAAATGAATTTCTCTCTCCCCAACATTTTAAAAAGGTGTCATATAGTTCATCCCATGAACCAATGGAAGCAACTTCCATATTCTTGAACCACAAGACAACATCTCCAATCAAAGATTTAGAGAAAAGCCTCATGATAATATCTTCATGCAAGATTTCCAGATTATCGATGAAGTCTTGAAAGGATGACATATGCTCTTCTCCTGTAGCGTTATCTTTCCCAGAAAAACTGGGTAGGTAGTCTACAAATCCGGGAGGGTAAGGATGAAGAAAGGATGGTAGCTTAGAGGTCTAAAAATCTTTCCCCTAACCTTAAACTGGAAGTCAATATGTTGTTGAACACTAGAAGGTTGTTGGTAAAGGTCAGAGAAGTTGGCATCCTAAACTAAATCAGTTTTAATATTTGCAAAAGTAGAATAATTATTTGGTGCATGTTGAATTTCAATAGGCTGGTTATTAACAACAAAGGGAATGGTAGAAGTTAATAAATCAACTTTGAAATCTAGAGAAGGGAGAGAATCGTAAGGTTCATACTAATTAAAAAAGTGTTTATGAACCTCATCTTCTTCAGGTGTTTAAAGTGGATGGATATCCTTAACATCAATGACATGAGAATGGGGTAAATCTACTTGTTTGAAAAAGGAATATGCAAGAGTCGGCTGGTGGTCCTTAGAGTATACAAAGCAGATTATGATTCTCCTAATGTGTGCAGGGAAATTTAAGAAAGAATGAAGGATAAAGAGCACAAGTTCCAGAAAGAAATTCAGAACTTGATACCTGAACTTGCCTCTGCCTTCCATTTTTGTCCAAGCTTGTTCCCACAGTGGAGTCTTCCAACAAGTTCGTCTTCATGGAGTCACCAGGTATATTATTACAGTCCATTTTATGTATCCCTCTCTTGTCTACCATCAAGAGCTGGATCTATGTCGTTCTTCCTAGGGAACTCTTCAATCTTCTCAAATCCGTCCCCGGCAACGACGCCATTTATGTTATCACTCCAAAAGTCACCCTTGACTTTAATCAAGTGAGCTTGGTAACATCAAAAGTTTTGTAAATGTAAATGAGTTTTTTAAAAGGTCAAATGGACAAGACTCAAAATAATAATGTTCCAACTCAAAAAACAGAGCTAGAATGCACCAACAATCAAGGTCTTGGCTAAATTCAATGAGTAATTGGGAGTGAGTATGAATAGAGGGAAGACTTGAATGAGAGGAATGTAGGGGATGTTGTAAACATCAGGTCTACAAAATCCTAAAGAAGAAAGTTTCTTAACACAAGATCTTCTTGAACTCAGAAACTAAGGAAGATAAATAAACATCATGATAATATGATGATCAAACATCCACCATAACATCACCACAACCATTCATGTGAATCATTCAAAGAATGAACATTTAACATCGGAAGAAAATACGTTGAAAGAGAAGATGATTTCTATTAACCAAAAATTCTTAAGTCCAGTACATAACCAATTCACAACAACTTTATCAAAACATTACAATTAGGGAGCCTCATCTCCACCATTCGAACCCCTCTTTTCTAAATTGGAACATGGATTTATAATAGAAAGGAAAGGAAATAGATGGAGGTGTGAGTTGGCCCTTCCCCTCATCATATTCTCCAACAAAAACTATTAATCAAACACCTAGGCTAATAGCTATTAACAAAATACTACAAAAATGGAAAATGTTGGCCACTGATCCAACCAACATCGAACTAACTTGATCTTCTATTGTTGCACATCTCCATATGTGCCAAGTGTATTTTAATGCTTGTAACTATCATCATGCTATCAGTTGGTATCTCTGTCTATCTTCCACATCATCAATGATTCATTAAGATGATAATTCGGGCCCCCCTATATTCCTGGTACCTGTAAGTAGCGCCACTCTAGTGTGTCTCTGTGCAAGAATCCGTCTCTGCCAGAAATTATGTAGCGCCTGCCAGAAATTAGGTAGCGCCTATCGTTACACTGCTCAGGAGATTGGGTAGTGCCCGTGGAATTTGCAGCACCCAGGAGAGCTGGTAGCACCTAGGCAATTTGGCAACACAATGTTAAAATCGCAGTGCCCAGGAAATTTGGCAGCGGACTGTGAAATTCGTAGCGCACTCCCGTATACACATCCATGCATGAAAACGGTGGAACAGGGGAGAAATTGGGAACACCATCATATATATCATGGCTACATTGGTGACATGGCTATGTGCTTTGACATGTGGACTCGGCTTGAGTTGAATGTGTGGCTAACATAGGAATTAGGCAATGTAATTTTTAACTCATGGCTTAACTCTTAGACTTAGAATACTACAATAGATTTGGTTTTTGGGCATACATAACATGGTTTGTGATAATTTGATAGTAAGACACTTAAGTGCACACATCACATATTTGATAGGCCACATATATATATAAGATAATTCATAAACTATAAGTAGTTTAGCAAAACCCTATATATATATTTTTATAAAAACATTTGGTTAAAAAGTGTCTTTTTTAACAAACTTGTTATAAGGATTTGGCAGAGTTCAATAAGGAATTCTAACCATTTATTGGCAAATCAAGAGGATAAAGTGAAATGATTTATGTGAAAAAGCGATCAACATGAGCTTGATGAATAATCTGAAGGTTAAGGACACTTTCCAAAAGACTTAAGAAAACAATAAATCAAGTAGAGAGTGATGAAAACACTCTCAAACATACCAATGCATTTTGATTGCTAATAGGTTCATTATCTCTTTGAGCTCTGACTTCTTTCTTTCTCTCCGTGGATTCATCTTTCACTTCAATGCCTGAAAGTACAATCTCTTGAACTTGTTCCTTATTTACCCATCCTTCATTTCTTTCAGTTATTTTCCAAACCTTTCTGTATCTGACATCTTTCTTTTTATCTATAGAATTTTCTTCATCTTGTTTTATTTCCAATCTTGCGATCTCTGGTACCTGGTCTTTGTTGACATGTTCTTCATGTTTTCTTATCCATACTTTCGTATATCTGATATCAGTGTTCCCTTTCATGGAAGTATTGATCATGATTCTACAATCACTGGCTATGTGTCCATAGCTATGACATTTGTAACACTCAATGTTACGTGTGACCACATAGGCACTTCTTGCTTGAACATTTCTTTTATAATCCCTTCAATCTGCAACCTTATGTCCAAAATTAGTACAATAAAAACAATGACCATAAAATAAATTTGCATACCTTGGAGTGAATCATCTTATTTTGGGTGAAGTCCTTCTGAATTTCTGCCTTGACTGATCATGATCATGATTGAAGCTTCTTTGTGGCTTGAACATGGATGGTCTTCTTGAATATGTATCTTCAATAGTTTTCTTGGATTCTGGTTGACTATGATTCCTTCCTTTGAGTACTTCTGCATAACTCTTTCTATTTTTTTCATTCTTCTCTTCTAGCAACCTAGAGTGTTTCTCTTCATTCTCCATAACTGATGTGGATGTTTCTGTCTCTTCAACGTTCTTGTTGATCTTGACGATTTTACTTCTCAATGTGACAACTTCTTCTTCAAGCTTCTCAACCTCTTCTTCTTTCTTCATTATTCGAGACTTCGTGACTTATTTTGTTCTTTTTGCTTCTTCAAGATGAATTTTTAATTTGATTATTTCTTCTTCAAGTATTTTCTCTTCTTGACCAAACTCTGCCTCAAGATGGTTTAGATTGTTAGTTCTTTCCTTAAGATGATCTGTCAATATCTTCTCTCTCATTTCTGCTTCTTCCTTTTGTGCTGCTATGTTGGCTTCCAAATACTGCTTTTGATATTCAAGTTTTTCTTCAACATTTCTGGCTTCTTCTAGCTGTTCTTTGAGTTCTTCTTCAATTCTTTTATCTTCTTCTATTTGAACCTTCAAATTTGTGATCATTTGTTCTAGTTCCCGAGTGTCTTCTTTCTTGTCTAGTTTCTCTTGTAGCTTCTTGTTTTTATTCTTCTCTCTTCTTATAACTTCTATGGCACACATCAATTCTTCTCGGTAGTCAACCTCTACCTCTTCATATTCTTCTTCGCCTTTTCATATTCTTCTTCAGTGTATTTTTTTTCAGAGTCTTCTACTTCTATGAATAGAACTCTTTCTGTCTCACTGTCACTGACTTCATCTTCATCTGATGAGGATATGTCTTATTTGGTGCATAAGCTTTTCTTGAAATCTTTATTTATATTTCTTTTTCCTTTGTATGTTTGTTTTCTATTTGAGTAATCTTCATCATTCCTCTTATTTCTCTTATGAGGAAATTTGTTAGCAAAATGACCAATACCATCACCATTAAAACAAATCAATGGAAACTTACCTTTATATATGTCGTTGGTTCAATCTTTTGACAAAGTTGGCCATTTCTTCATCATCTTCCGAGATGTCACTGTTGCTGCTATGTTCTTTTTATTTTTTCTTTCCCTTTTGCTTTAGCCTTTCGGATGCTTTGAAAGTTGCTTCTTTAATATATGGATTTTCGTGTTCAGTTCTCAT
Source organism: Picea engelmannii (assembly GCA_009831015.1). Classification (NCBI taxonomy): domain Eukaryota; kingdom Viridiplantae; phylum Streptophyta; class Pinopsida; order Pinales; family Pinaceae; genus Picea; species Picea engelmannii. The sequence continues at coordinate 73,735 of ML831166.1, forward strand.
TTCATATGTTGTGAAGATTCCATGTAGTTCATCCATGCTTATTGAGTCTAGATCCGCTCTTTCTTCTAGTGTTGATATCTTAGGATCAAATCTCATAGGAAGAGATCTTAGTACCTTTTGAACAATTACAGATTCTTTAATTTCTTCTCCCAATCCTATGATTGCATTTATTGTTTCATCGACTCATAAGAAGTAAGCTACAATATTCTCATCTTCTTTCATATTTAGTTTTTCAAACTGGCCTCTGTAAGTTTGAAGCTTTGCTTCTTTGACTTTTGAATCTCCTTCATAAATGTTACGAGGGAAAAACTCTCTATGGCCAGGGTAAACCACAACAGACAGATATGACTATAGAAATCTACTCAATTCCAACATATGCTATATAAACCAATGTACAAGTGAGATAATAAAGAAGCCTACCTTGTTCCAACATTTTATGATGTTCCACTGTCGAGTACTTTGACCCAAAGATTTATACTCGCAACAAGTTCTCAACAAACAAGCAGAGCAAGTATATAGTGACAATATAAAGGGTTTGCACATTAGATAGCATAATCCATTAATAAATATTACAAACATGCCCATGGATAATAATCATATATTTGCACGATACCAATTGGACAGGAAAGGAGTATTTCTATTAATAAATGATTAGCAGAAGCAAGAACATTACGGACTTTCGTGTCGGCGCTATTCAAAACCAAGAAACCAAGTTCCTTCCAACTGGGCCTCTGTAAATGTGTTGAACCTACACATAATAGATCTAGCTAGAAAATACTACACACATTTACAGAGAGAAATTGAGAAAGAAGAAGCAAGATAGAAATAATGGA
>ML831166.1:74886-119293 GCA_009831015.1 Picea engelmannii
AGTGTCAACTGAAAGAGAATATTCTCCAGGTGGAATATTCTCCCCTAAAATATAGGAGACTGGATAATGACTAATTATGACTAATAAACAAGGAATAACCTTAGGAAAAATATATCCTAGGTGTGTGTGAAGTAACTCCAACAACCTCCACCACTTCAATCCTCCACCAAAGGAAATCTCATAGAAAAGAGACAATGAGGTTCTCTCAACAATAGGGAAATAGCTTGGGAGTTGAACACTGTATTCAGACTTGAGGGACAAAGGGATGCAGACTCAATATGAAGTAATTTTTCCAGAGTAACTTTTCTCTCAAAGTTGAATGCTTTCTCCTCTTTTTTCATAGCTCGGAATTGTGTTCTTATAGCCTTCAAAATGCAACTGAAGGGCCAATTCAGAATGTTTCCAGTATATGGAAGGCCAAGGATCATAGATCTCCTGTCGTGACATGGAAACTTGACTTCATTTTTGTATTTTCTGGCACAAATCCCGATGTATGCGAGTTGTAGTGGAGAAGCCTGCGTATACGCATGCTATATAGTAGATAGGGCCTGTATATGTGAAAAAATATGTATTTTTTTCTCTGGATTCATCAAAAAGGGATGACAAGTCTGCATAGGGAAATGGAAAAAGTCCCTTTGTGCAATATAGCAATGGTGAGGAAAATCTTGCTACAACAATAAATATTTTGGAGCTTGTGACGTTCCATAACTTTGGTGTATACTGATTCACAAAGACCATTCATAAGTGCATTTGTGGCTTTGGAATTATTTTGCTCGATTTTCATTGCTCTTTCATTTTTCGACATAACTGCTGGTTCTTTGTATCCATATACAACTGATTGACAAATTTCAAATCCCTGTGCCTCCATATATGTTTTTATCCTTCTGCTCCAAAATGCATACTTTTTCCCATCAAATTTTGGTATTCCATTTTTATACATGTTGTTGCTCTCCATGATCTACCTTTCAGTGGTTAAACTGATTTTTGAAGGAACCTACTCTGATTCCAATTGTTGGATTATTGAGAGGGGGGTGAATCAGTAATAGAGCAATTTAAACATTTTCAACCATATAATGAAAGTGTTATATCAGTGTAGCATTATCATCCAATAATTGCAGAGTAAATAAACAATGAACAAATGAGCAATCATACACATACATAGTACACCATTATTTTTACATGGAAACCCAAAGTGAGAGAAAACCACATAATGATTTTTCTTATATGTCTTGAATAATTACATTCATTGGAAAAACCAACTTCCTTTGTTTTCCAGCTGCAGCTGGAAGGAGTCTCCAACCCCCTAGTTTCTCAGGATACAACCTGAGGGAAGCTCCAACTCCCCAATTCTTTGTCTACAACCAGAAGGAGGCTACAACCCCCTATGTTCTCCGGATACAACTAGAAGGTGGATACAACCACCTTTCCTTCCCCCCTCCAACCGCCCTGACGTAGAAGTAGAATGATGGAACCACTATCACACTATCACTATGAGATATACTGTTGTAAACCTATACCAATCAACCTGCACCAAACAACCTGTACCAAAAACCTGAACCATGCATAAACCATGAATCAACCTGTAATCAACCTGTACCATAAGAAAGTGCATCAACCATGCACCAACTTGTACCAGACAACTTATAGTCAACCTGTACCATAAACAAGTGCATCAACCATGCACCAACCTGTACCTCAACCTGTACCATCAACGAGTGCATCAACCATGCACCAAATATGTATCAATCATGCATCAAATACACATCAACTATGACTCATCAAGATGTACCAACATCATCAAGTATACACCTCATGTATGTGCCAACTCATCAACCACTTATCTCAACCATGTACCTCAACCATACACCGAGTACATATACCAATATAACCTATTTTTTAGTCTTGGAACCAATTCCCAAGTGTCATTCTTCTCTATTTGATCCAATTCTTCATCCATGGCCTTATTCCATAATTCATCCTTGTTGGCCTCTTCAAAACTGTTTGGTCCAATCGTAGATAAGAGTTTTAGGTGCATTTGTTCTAGTCAACAGATTCTTCTTCTAGTCTCAACCCCTGCATCGTTGTTTTCGATAATATGATCTGAAATATGATTCTTTTGTACTTGTTTGTTAGGTGTCCTTGGAGGCACTTGTTGAACTTGCTCTTCTACTTTTGTCCGATCTTCTTCATATTCCTCTTCTACTTATTCTTCATCTTTTGCTTCTTCTTCGCAAAGGTGTTCCATTGATTCATTTTCTTCTTCCTTTGATTCTCGTCCACCAGTTTCATCAATTGTTACATTGATGCTTTCCACAAATTTGTTCAATATCATATTGTAACACTTGTATGCCTTCCTTGTACTTGAGTAACCAACAAGTACTCCTTTTTCCACATGAGAGTCAAACTTTCCCATTCTTCCATCTTCTATTTTGATGTAGCATTTGCTTCCAAATATTCTGACGTGATTCACATTTTCTGGTCTTCCTTTCCATAGCTCGTAGGGACTTTTTTCATTGTTTTTTCTCAGCATTACTTTGTTTTGAATGTGAACTATTGTAAGAACTGATGTGTCCAAAAAATATCTGTCAATTTGGAATCCATTAGCATTGTTCGAGCCATTTACTATGTAATTGACATCCATAATGTTCCTTTGTCTCTGAACCACTCTCTGAACCAATATATGAATCCATGCTCTCGTCCTCTGTCATGTATCTATCCGAACATGATAAGTTTTCTTACAAATCCATCTCTTTCCATATTGTCTAAGACTCTACTACACAACTGTCCCATTTATTACTATACTATCATGAAGTCTTCACTACTACAACTATCAAACTTTACTTATGATAACTGGCTGCTCTGGATCTCTCTACTCAAACTCTCCAAGATGCTCGAAGGATGGTTCTTTGGTATGTCACAACTATCACATAGACTCCCCCTGTCTAATATTCATGTTACCTGGGAGTCTCTAAGATGGATGGCTCATAACAATTCCTGCTCTAATGTGTATTCATCATCATCTTCATTGGTAGATTCATCATATTTCTGAGCTCTGACTTCTTTCTTTCTTTCTATGGATTCATCTTTCACTACAATTCCTGAAAGTAAATTCTCTTGAATCCATTCCTTATTCACATGTCCTTCTTTTATTTTAGTTATTTTCCAAACCTTTTTGTATCTGACATATTTATTTTTCTCTGTAGAATTTTCTTAATCTCTTTTTATTTCCAATCTTGCGATCTCTGGGACCTGGTCTTTGTTCACCCGTTCTTCATGTTTTCTTATCCATAATTTCTTATATATGATATCAATGTTCTCTTTCATGAAAGTACCGATCATGTTTATGAAATCACTAGCTATGTGTCCATATTTATGACATTTGTAACATTCAATGTTATGTGGGGCCACATAGGCATTTCTTTCTTGAACATTTTTACAATCCCTGCAATCTGCAACCTTATGTCCAAAATTATTACAATAAAAACAATGACCATAAAAGAAATTTTCATACCTGGGAGGGAATGATCTTCTTTGTGGTGTAGTCCTTCTGAATTTATGCCTTGACTGATCATGATTGAAGCTTCTTTGTGGCTTGAACATGGATGGTCTTCTTGAAGATGTATCTTTAATAGTTTTCTTAGATTCTGGTTTACCATGATTCCTTCTTTTGAGTACTTTTGCATAACTCTTTCTATTTTCTTCATTCTTCTTTTCTAGCAACCTAGAGTGCTTCTCTTCATTCTCTATAACTGATGTGGATGTTTCTGTCTCTTCAACATTCTTGTTGAGCTTGACTATTTTACTTATCAATGTGACAATGTCTTCTTCAAGCTTCTCAACCTCTTCTTCTTTCTTAATTATCTTAGACTTCATGAATTCTTCTGTTCTTTTCGCTTCTTTAAGATGGATTTTTAATATAATTATTTATTCTTCAATTCCTTTCTCTTCTTGACCAAAATATGCCTCAAGTTGGTTTAGATCGTTATTTCTTTCCTTAAGATGATCTGTCAATATTTTTTCTCTCATTTCTATTTATTCCTTTTGTGCTGCTATGTTTTCTTCCAAATACTTTTTTTTATCTTTAACATTTTCTTTGATCTTTCTCGCTTCTTCTAGCTGAGTTCTTAAGTTCTTGATGATCTGTTGGGCTTCTTAAAAAATGTGAGCAATTTCCTTTTGTTTCATCAATTCTTTCTTGAGTGACTTGTTTTCTTCTCTTTCTTTTCTTAGTTCATCTAAAGCACTAATCAATTCTTCTTCATAATTGTCTTATTTTTCAATTAATTTTTTTGTCTCATTTCCTTCATGGCATTCTATTTCAAGATGTCTGTGTTTTTCACAATTAAATCAAAACAACATACCTTTGTTGATTATGTACTCTTCATCTTCTGAATCTATTTGACATGGTGAACATATTTGTTCTTGATCTGTACCTGCATCTTATTTTTCATTTTATGAATCTGCGATGGGTGAAGCATATATATCATGTAACTTATCCCAAAGTTCTTTAGCTGATGAACATTTACCAACCTTTTCTCTTACCGGATTAGGTAATCCTTCCCAGATGAAATCCATTGCTATTTTTGTATTCTTCTTCAATTCCTTCTTGACTATAGTCTTTGCCCTTTTTGAACTATCATATCCTGTAACGATTGATAGCCAAATATAATACCCTTGTGTCTGTAAAAATACTTTCGTCCTTCCACTCCATAGCTCATAATTTAAACCATTATGACCATTAAACAATGGTACTCCATTCTCATAATATTCCATAATCTCCTTCCAGTGGTTAAAATATTTCCTGGAGGAACCTACTCTGATTCCAATTGTTGGATAAATGAGAGGGGGGATAAATCAATAATAGATAAATTTAATCCTTTTTAACCATAAAATACAAGTGTTATATCAATGTATCATTATCATCCAATAGTTGCAGAGTAAATAAGAAAGTAACAAATGAGAAATTATACACATACACTGTACACCAATGTTTTTACGTGGAAACCCAAATCAGGAGAAAACCATGAAATTATTTTTCTTATATGTATTTAAGAATTACATTCATTGGAAGCATCAAATTCCTTTGTTTTCCAACTGCAGCTAGAAGGAGGCTCCAACCCCCTAGTTTCTCAGGCTACAACCTGAGGGAATCTCAAACTCCCCAATTCTCTGGCTACAACCAGAAGGAAGCTACAATCCCCTATGTTCTTCAACTACAACCGAAAGGTGGATACAACCACCTGTCCTGGCCTTGTCTAACCGCCCTGAAATATAAGTAGAATGATGGATCCAGTGTCACACTATCACTGTGAGATATACTATTGTAAACTTGTACCAATCAACCTGCACAAAACAATATGTAACAACATGTATTAATAAATTGTGCCAACATGTACCATACATCAACCTGTACCTAAAATTGTACCATAAACAAATGCATCAACCATGCACCAAACCTGTACAAATAACCTGCCACAATAATATGTCCAAACAACCTATCACAACAACATGTCTCATCAATCTTATCAACCAAATGATATCTACTCATCAAGATCAATCACCAAGACAACTCTCAACCATATGCACAATATCACCAAGATGTGCATCAACCAAGCATAACACAACAACTCATAATCATCACCAGGATCAATATGTGCTTCTAATAATATGGCAAGACAAGTATGCTACATCATCCATAAACCATGTGTCAACAATACTACTAACAAGTGCCTCCAACCATGCACCAAGTATGTGCCAATCATGCATCAACTAATCATCAAATATGACTCATCAAGATGTACCAACATCATCAACTATACTCCTCATGTATGTGCCAACTCATCAACTACTTGTCTCAACCATGTACCCGACATGTACCTCAACCAAAAGTCCTCATTAATTTCATCATCCAATTCTGATTTTTAACTCTGTAATAGACCTGGTGTATATGATCACATACCTGGAAACCTTCCTTAACTTTAACAACAAGAGACTAGCATTTTCATCAATCTTTACTTTAGTCTCACTTGACTAATTTTGGATTAGTCAACAACCCTAACTTGAAATAATCATAACTATGTACCTGTAATGAATAAATATATGAAAATAATAAACAATGTTCTTCAGTGTCTTTTATGAAATTCCTCAAGGGTTCACTGCTTGGAACCTCTCAGAAAAGGTGTTATAGCAAAAATGACATACCTTGTTGAATTTTGGCTTATTCTAGAGAGCGAACTTGTAGAGTGTGCCCCACAAGGAATATTTGTTGTATTGATCTGAAAATGGTGAAAAACATATTACCGACTATACTATAACCAATACAATTTTTCTTACTGAATTTGGATATGTTAGGAAGTTTATGATATTTTTACTCGAAACATCTGTTTTAGACTAGTTTCAGGACTAGCCACAAACCCTATTTTCCACGGAGTGTAACTCCAAAAATACAACGACCCATAAGCTAAAAATTTTATCACAACTACTTGGATATGTTTCCTCAGTGGCCTCCATATTTCATTGTTTGAATCATTCTAGAAAAAACATTATTGTGAAAATGGTGAGATGACCTGTAAATAACATACCTTGGAAAGCATGATCAAAAGTATTTATCCTCCCTTGAATTTCAACCTTCTTTACTTCACCTTCCCTCTGAAATTGTCCTTAGATATCGTTTGGTTACCTCATTCACTTATATATATTCAATATTCTCAAGTGTAATTAAAATGAGAGACACTTTCCTCTTATTTATACTTTTATGTAGCTTCCTCAAGGGGTTACCTTCTAACCATTTTAAACCACTTTCCTTATTTTAGGGCTAACCCGCTTCTAACCACTTGTCCACTTAGTAATTTCTCCATTAAATTTATTATTTAAATAATTTATTTTGTATCCACTTTAATGTATAGTACACTCATCACTTCACTTTATTATTTAAATAATTTTTTCTTTGCAACCACTTTGACTACTTTGACCTTTTGGGGCTTCTAAATGACTCATGAGGGTTCTTCAACTTCACATGGCCATAAATCTCTAACCGTGAGGAGTTATGTGACGTTCCAAATACCACTAGAAATGGAATGACATGTGCTATCCATATAGAATATTCTTATTTAAATAATTTCTTCTTTGCAACCAATTTGACTACTTTGACCTTTTGGGGATTCTAGATGACTCATGAGGGTTCTCCAACTTCACATGGCTATAAATATATAACCGTGAGGAGTTATGTGAAGTTCCACATACCACCCAAAATAGAATGCCATGTAATATCCATCTAGAATAGTCTTACCTTGAAATATATTAAAACTGATACCATTATACATCAAACAAACTTGGGTCCATTATCGAAACCTTTGTGCTACTAGAATTGACTACTGAACTTTCTTCAAGTGTTGACATCAATGACAAGCAACCCAAATAATCAATATCTCTATGGATATAATGCTTTCCTATTATCAAAGGGAATGTGGGCCCATGCTTATGATCCAAATATGTGGAAGTGGGCGACTTCCAGTTTGTTGGCACTCGAACCCTCGAAAGGATTCTCGTCCTTAATAGATATGTTAGGGGATATATTTTGAATGTGATTTGCATAGTTAAGTGCCTCATCTAAAAGATTATAAGGAGGTGACCTTTCATACAACATGAAAGAGGCCATATCCTTAAGAGATCTATTATTATTCTCAACAACCTCGTTCTGCTGCAGAGTATATGGTACTATGTGAAGCAACTGTATCCCAACCTCAAGAAAAATATTCTATACATATTTGTTGACATACTCCCCCCCATTATTTGTATGGAGGGATTTGATATTTCTCCCTGATTTATTATTAACAAGTGCCTTGAACTCTTTGAGATGCTCAGAGATCTTGGACTTCTCCCTGATAAAAAATAACCAAGTATAACATGAGTAATTATCCAAAAAAGTAAGCATGTATCTTGCCTTGTTGATGGATGGATGTGGGAATGGACCCATGAGATCACTGTGAATCAAATCCAATGGAGAGGAGGCCTTGTGATCCTTCCCCTTCTTGAAATTATCTTGAAGATTCTTTCCAAGGACACATCCTTCACAAGCCCCTTTGGAAAAGTGGATACCAGGTAACCCAATGACCATCCCTTTCTTGCTAAGTTGTTGCATGTACCTGAAGTTTAGGTGACCAAACCTCTAATTCCATAATATAATACTGTCGTCATCATGTGTAAGTAGTACATAGGAGTCAGGTTCAATAAACTTAGTAAAAGTATGTAGCCAATATTTATGATTTACCTCCCTGAAAACAATTTTGGAGTTGTTTTGCATGTCGAATATGCACATGGGATCTAGTGTGAACTCTGCATTTTTTCCTAAGATTGAGTGTGTAATAAGATACACCGAGAGAAAATTCATGGAAAGTTGAGGAACATGGAGAACATTCTCAAATATTCCATCATCTAGTTCCACTCTCCCTTTTTCAGTGACCTCAACTTGAGAGTCATCCCCCATGAGGATAGGAATCCCATACATACAGTTACATAATATAGAGTATCCTTTGCATTTTCCATGTGATGGGAAGTACATGAATCTACAATCCAAGTGTCAGGAGAATAATGTACAACTACTAATACACGAGGATTACCTTTCTTAGGGGATTGATCTTCTGACTTTTTCTTGGAAGCCTCATGAATGAATTCCTTGAGATTGTTTTTTTTGAAGAATTTGTGCCATATGATCAATGTTCTTCTTCATGCATGTAGATTCTAGATGGTTCCCACGATTGCAGTAACCACACTTTTTCCCTTATTTTATTTTTCCACCTTTGGAACTTGAGGAATCATTGAAGGGTTTGGAGTACCCTTTCTTCTTTGGCTCTGCATGTGCCTTTCCTTTTCCTTTTTGTTTGGATTGAGGATTTTGAGAGATGTTGACATCATGCAAAACAAGTACATGTGCCTTGGGGCCCTTGATTATTCCCATATGAATGAGATTATCTTGCTCCTGTGTAAAATCCTCAATAAATTTTGACAATGAAGGCATGGTCCAAGTTGATCCTATGGTGAATCTGTTAGAATGAAATGTGGAGACAAATACACTATATTATAGTCCAAGTTTTTCATTGATAGAAATAATTAGTTTTTTTTCTGCTTTGGATTTGTCGATACCACAATCTTTCAATTTACAGAGGAGAGATTTAAATTATGGTGAATAAATATTGGAGATTTTCAAACATATTCGGATCCAAGGAGTTAAATTCTACTTCGAGAAAATGGCCCCTCATTTAATCTTGATTTCCAAAGAGTCCATCTAGTATGGTCTAAATCTCGTTTGGTGTCTTGCATTCACCGATGTGAAACCATAGGTAAGGATAAATAGACATGCATAGGAGATCGTAATCCTCATCCATGCATTTGAAGTACTTGTATTTTTCCACTGTTGAGGTGGGTTCTATTTATGTGGCCATGAATATCTGATACAAGCCTTTACCCATGAGCATGTGGCTAATTATTGGCTTCCAGTCGAAGTAGTTATATGGCGTTAGAATTACAGATGTGGGAAATTCCATCTTTCTTGTTGCTTTGTTCTATCTTTGGTACCTACAAAAGAGTGTTGGTGACGATCATTACTAGAATCTTGTGGGATTTTATACCATTTATATTTTCTAAGATACCTACACAGAAGATATAACTAACAATGAATAATACACAACATGCAATGGTGTGAAGAGAAGAGACAAAAATGGAGGAAAAAATGAAATAATTTCTATTAACCAAATGAGAAAAATGATACAATACAAGTGATATACTTTGTATCACACAACTAAACCATCATATTAGTCAACTAATGCACATTAGTAGTTTTCCAAATAGATATGACACACACTGGGAGTCACTCGAGTCACCTGCCACCTAGTCCTAGATAACTAGCCATGCGGTCGTCAATTCACTAGCCAAAGCAGAGTGAAATGAGGAGATCACTCACACATGTGGAATACACCTTAATGGTGATGATTATGAGGTTAGCATGCAATACTTGATGATAATACAAAAGTTGACATGCAACACTTCACTCAACTAGTCTAACTGAATGGTAACTAAAAGTTGTCTAGAGGGTATGTGGCACCCTTGTCTAGGGGAGAATATCCTCATTGAGGGGAGAATATATCAGACTAAGGGACCCTCAACATAGCCAAATAAACATAGGAAAATTATATGAAAGGAAAATCTTGGGTGTGTGTAATATCTTCAACAAATATAGATGAAATGCATGTGCAAAGTGAAGGAAAACAATCAAATGTGAAACCATATCAACATCGTCATTACTAGGAAATATTTCAAGGAAGAAAAGAAGATAAACGTCAACATTATCAAGGAAGAAGATGGAATACTCATCAATATCTATGGAACAAGGCATCACAAATACATTATTCAACAAGATATTATTATATATCAACATCTACTACAAATTGGAGAAGTGTCAACAACAATACATGGAATCAAGGGAAATAAAATTATGAAAAAACTAGACACCAAGGATTACGACTAAAAAGAATTGATTTTGTATGGATGCATCATCATAAATGGAAAGAAGAAAGTAGGAACATAATAAAATCTTATTACTTGGTTTCATCACATGTGAATCCTTTAATTGTGAATCTTCGAGGACAAACTTTTTTTAAGGAGGGTGTTATTTATGACCCAAGGGGGGAAATATATAGGGTTAAATGTACATTATATGACCCCAAGGGGGTGAATTTATGGGGATAAATGTACATGTAATGTGTAAATATATATGTAATAGGGTCAGCCTAATAGTAGAGGGGCCTCATGTGTAGGTGTGAATATGTATATATAGAGATCATGTATTCATTATTGATGACATGTGAATTGTGATGTAAAAATGTATTTAGTTACGTGGAGGAGGTTCTCCTATTATGTAAAGAGTTATTGTATAAATTATCTCTCTTATCTATATTGGAGTTCTGCTCCATGCTGACATTTCTGTACATGGTGTGTACTTCTATTATGTTATGATATTTTAATCATTTGGAACATAACATACCATAGCCTCTAGCAGTCAGTAACCCCAAGTACACCATTATGTATTATGTGTCCATGTTAGTGGGATAAAAAAATAGTAACCAGTGTGATATTTGTGGGAAGGATGATCATCTCACCTATCTCTTCCCTACAATTATCAAGTAATGGCTTTGTCACATGGATGAGATAAGGAAATTTTGTGAGCCATGCCCTCAAATGGGGACAACCAATGTCACAACCCCCACCCTATTCTCACCTCCCCCACCCCATCAGGAGAGGGTCTTGTATCCTACCCTAACAAACTCCTTGATGTTTCATTGATATAGGATTCCACCTCCTACCCCACCCAACTCTCCTAAAAGTGTTTATTAAGAGATTCCCCCTCTTCTCGAAGCCCATGAAACACATGACTGTGTACACATTTGTTACATTTCTAAATCTATTTGTCCTGTATCCAATGGAAATCAGTCCTTTCCCTTAGGTATTGACACCTACCCTCTATCCATGAGCAGGTATGCAAGTGCCCCTTGGCTAGAGTCTCACTCTATTTTCATTGTCTCAACATCAATAGGTKCCTCAATACATTATAATGTGTCATGCACATATGGAATTTATGGTACCTAAAATCCAATTAAACTAGATTGATTCCTCTCATAATTCCATCACCTCCTCCTCCCGCGTATTTTACTTAGATGAGGAAATTCTARAGGTGATGATTGAACTTGAGTACTTRTGGGATGYGATGCATCACCATTCCTTCTTCCTACATTAGGAGGATTTTCAATCTTATTCATCTTCATCAAATATGTAGCTGAACTGAAATAATTCATTTTCCATGTACATGTTGATTAGTTTTAAAACCCAAGCCCAGCCCAAAACACTTTYGATGAGGGAAACATGGATAATATTTCTCCCACTGTCAAGATGGACAATTTAGTAACCCTAGGAATCAAGGAAGATATCCTCCTCAGAGAATCATGTTCCCTGGAAGAAGTAGTCACATGTAAATATCTCTTTCAAGAGTTTCATGATGTATTTTCCTGGTCATATTCATAAATTCCTAGACTCGATCCAACCATTGTTAAACATCACATAAATACATGTTAGTCCAGATGCATCCCCATATAATAGAACATTGACCCATCCATCCTTCCAAATATATGGTCATCAAGGATGAGATTGAAAAAATTCATAAAGTTTGTTTTATTTGTCCCATCACATACACTTAATGGGTCTCCAACCCTATCCATGTCAAAAAAACACATGGTACTATTTGTGTTTGTATCGATTTTTGAGATATGAACCAAACTTATCCCAAAGATAATTTCCCAACACCATTCATCAACCAATTTATCGATGAGTGTGTCAGACACAAGGTCCTTTCTTTCATGGATTGATTCTCAAGGTACCATCAAAGGATCAGTATAAAACTTCTTTCACCACACCTTTGGGAACTTTATCTTATCACATTATTCCCTTCAGTATAGAAAATGCTAGAGCCACTTTTTAGTGTGCCATGAAATACATATTCCATGAACTCACTCATATAATATTGGCCTATATCTATGGCCTCATGGCTTGGTCCAAGAAGTAGTGTCAACACCTAGAATACCTCCATCTATTTTAGTGATGTCAGAAATACAAAATTTTCTTGAACCCCATCAAGTGAATATTTTGTGTCACCACTAGGTGATTAATAGGTTTTATCATATCCCAATAGGTAATCATGATGTACCCTATAAAATTCTAGGCTATCAATAGAATACCACTCCCCTAGACCTTGCTCCAACTGCAAAGTATATTAATGGCCAATTTTTTGTGATGTTTCGTTCCTGACTACGCCAATTTCACACACAAATTCATATGATTACTACATAGAGACATTCCATTCAAGTGGGATTAACATGCATAGAAATATTTTAACACTCTAAAAATTGATATTTCTAATGTCCCATTAATCATCCCCCCTAACTTTAATAAATATTGCATTCTTTATTTATCTTCCTCAGATGTTTCCATCATTTAAGGGTTATTAGTACAGCGAAGGGATCATGGATATGAATATGTGATCTATTGCGTGAGAAAGAACTTTTTAGGACCTCCTCTCAATTAGATCACAAGGAGAAGCTATCTCTATTTTATCTGTGAATGGTCATGGATATTCCACTGGAACAGTTCATCACAAGAGATCTCATAATATTATGAAAACATTAGATTATGAAATTTATTTCCTTAAAGCCCAGATTAATTACTACCATATTAGTGCCTAAATTTATGAAATAGCTAAAATATGAAAATGAAATAATAGGAAAATATACACACTATCCACACAATTGAATACAATATGTATCCTGGGAAATCCAATATGCGAGAAAACCCATCTAGAAGGTGAGGCCTATGCTCTACTCTCTTTTCTTTAGTTATAAAAATGAAAATACAAAGAAAGGGGAACTCACTGTGGAGTTTCCCATGACTATGTGGCCTAAATGGATACTATATGTTGGGCACAGGTCCATTATGGGGAAAATGCACGACTTGGAGGTGAGACAACTGGTAGAAAAGCATGCAAGGTGCACATGCAAGAAGAATGGAAAGAAAGACAACTGGCAGAAAAGCAACGGAAGAAAGCGTGCATGCAGAGGAGAAAATCACGCAAGGCCAGCATGCAAGAAGACCTAATTAGGTTAGTGTTTTGGTAAGAGAATGTAATGACCGATGAGTCGGGAATATATATAAATAGACACCTAGGAGATCTAGGGGGGGTTCAGTGTCTTTTATGATTGTCATGAGTTTCTCACATGAGATAGAGTAACAAGTCTGTGAAAAAAATATGATCTGATACCTTTTTGTAAGTTGTTGAGTTGTGGAAGGGAAAAATGACTAGACCTTGAGGGTTTGATCGCAAGTTGAGGAGCCTGGTGTGATATAGTCAGCCTTGTAAAGGTAATGGATTCTGGTTGATGAATGTATGAACAGAGTTGTAGTGCATGCGGCGTCATGCATGACAGAACTATAATAAAAGAGCCTTAGAGCCAAATCTTTGTGGACGTAGCCCAGGAGGGGGTGAACCACAATAATTCATGTGTTGTGTGGAATGATTATTGGTTATATATTTTTTGTTAATGGTTAAATATTATATAAATGCTTTGATGAAGTAGTTAGATCTCTTGATTTGCATGCATGCATAAGGAACATCAGGATAACCAATATCGGTGAATGACAAAATATTGCTTAATAAACTAAATAGAATTCACAACGCGTAGTCACAGATCCCCATTCAATCCTGGACTACAATCACTTGAGTATTGCATCCACCCATTAAGACTATCTTGAGTGAGACTACGCAGTGCACTTTGTGAACTGCGTTGCCTTCTCGTTTTCTAGGAGGGACGATAGTTTTAGAGGCTTTGTTGGAACCCCAGTGGACCTGAACCTGGGTCAATCATGTGAAAGGAATAAATCATATAAGCAACCAAAAAATGTTTCCATTGTTGATTGGAATAGTATAGGATTGAGTAGATGGGATTTGTTGAAAATCTGTAATATTTGCGGAAGGTGGGTCAAGAGAATATTGAATCGAACGATGAGAAGGTGAGAAGAATGTGCCGCTAGAAGGGGATGTTAAGACCATGGAATCCCACAAAAGAAGATATTGAAAGTTGGTTGAAGAGAAAGGAGTTGGAGTTTGCGCAGAAAGATAACAGAAACCCTAGAGTAACATGATGCAAATATCTTGAGAAATACGTGTTTATTGATCTACATGAAGTATTTTTCTATGATTTTCCACATTTATTGCAGGAGTGGATATTGATGTTGAAGGATAACCACGCAACAAACTGGATCCAACAGTTAGAGTGGACCTCAGTTTAGATTGAGCAGGTGCAGCAGGTGAATAACAAATTCACCTGCGCAATAGATTTTTGGCTCGACAGTATTGTAGAAGGCTTTATAATAGAATTTGCAATAGATACCATGAAGTCGTACATCACAGCGGAGCAATAATTTATATGCGGGCCTCGAGGAAGGTATATTAGATTGATGTATACTTCTATTAAGATACTGTTATATAACAAAGTTGTAATGACAATGGATTCAGGCAACTAAAATTACCTACGTGCATGGGGGAAGGGGGGAGCACTGACAAAAAGAGGAGAAATGAAAGGAGAAGTGGATAAAGGAAAGAAGGAGGAACCCTTGGACCCAATCATCATGGACGAAGACCAGATCAAACGGATCATGGAGACAGCTGGAAAGATGCGCAGTGGAGTACCCTACCAATACAAGGTGAACACCAAGAAGAGAGCCATAGCCGCGAGGGAAGGCTTGGCAAGTGATGCAGAAGAGGTAGATGATATTAAGGCTATGGATCAGATTCAGGAAATCATGTGTGCAACATATGAGAGGAAAACAAGAGGTCCAAGAGCGGGAATAGAAGGCATCAATCCTATCCATGTTAATGTCAATGTGGAACCCATGAACCCATGTGAGACTAATAAACCAATAGGAACACCACCGTTTAGACAACCGAGTTTCGAGAGAAGGAGTACAACATGAATCACATCCACACAAGGAACAACAACTAGGGAAACCAGTTTAGGAAATATTAGTCAAGGGTCTACACTGTGCAGAGGTAGTAGTCCGACACAGTTCGCAATGGCAGGACACGATCCCACCATTCAATTACCAGAATTTCTAGGAGAGGCAGCAGAAGACCCTGAGAAACACTTGTTCATTTGTGAAAATATCTGGGAAGCAAAACATATCATTGATGAAGATAATAAACTTGCGCAGGTATCCATTACGCTAAGAGACCATGCACTAGACTGGTATATGAGTCTCGGCGTAAACAATGCACCTAGGACAACAAGGACACTAATAGATATTAAGAAGTTATTGATTAATGAGTTCTAGAAGTCGAGCTCAGAGGATCAATACATGAATGAGATGATAGAAATATGACAAAAATCGGGAGAATCTATTTGGGAAATTGACCAGCGATTTAAATGTCTGAAAGGGAAATTGAGGTATGCCATGACTGACATGCAACATAGGCATCTATTTGTGAATTCTTTTTTAACGCACCTGAAATACCCACTCATACAATATAAATTCCAATATCAAGCAAAGGCTCTACAGGTAGCCTTGCAAATGGAGGCAAATCAGTACCACAAGATAGATCCAGATATAGAGGAGTTGAAGGAGGATCTAAAGAATCTTATCTTTCAACTCAATCAAAATAAGGGCAAGGACAAGCAAGAAGTTGTTTGGTGTACCACATGTATAACATAAGGGCACCATAAGAATGAATGTCCACTATTCACGCAGTATAGGGAAACAGGGATGCCAAACCCATTGCCAATAGGAAGACCCTGGTGTGAAATTTGCAAGACGCACGGGCATGATCCATATCATTGTCCTATGATGCAGAAATACCAGACAATACCAAAGAATGCATACTACACTTTTTGCAAGTCAGTAGGGCACGATGACAAAGACTCCAGAACAATGGATCTGATGAGGGAATGAACCTTAGACACATATAGGGTGCAAGCCGAAATGATGACATGGAAAGTTGCACCACAATTTAATTAGGAACCACCGCAGTATAATACTTCACCGCAACAGTATAACAACGCGTAGTCGCAGTAGTATAACAATGCATAGCCGTAGTAGTATAACACTGCGCAACCACAATATAACCCTGCACAGTATAATAAGGTACCTCAATATAATACACCGGGTGGATATCACACTGGGTACAGAGGAGGAGGACGAGTCAGAGGAGGATTTGGATGAGGAAGAGGTCCAATAGTGTGCCATAACTTCCAACAACCAGGACACTACGCAAGAGAATGTCCACTCCCACCAACGACCTGTATGTATTGTCGCGTATCGGATCATGACACTGGGAAAGATCCAGGAAAAGATGAATCAGAACAATCCGAAGGTTCAATGGATTTCAGCAGAAGCGAGGGATGAAGGAAGAAACATCAACATAATGATGCACGAGGGTGCTAAAATAGGAGATGATGCGGCCAAATAGGAACCCGTCTAGCACTAGTCGATTAAGAAGAATACCAAGCCACCCAAGAAATTTGATGTAGGAAAGGAGAAGAAGACCTTTAAGGAGGCCAAACAAGAATTTCTCAAGCAGAATGTTGCGTTTACATCTAGCGCGCATCATAATCAAGACGTCCCAACGTACAAAATTTCGTCAACTTTGGACCATACCAATGAAGTCCATCCGGGAAACCAAGTAAGTTGTATTAAAACTTTCCTGCAATCCTGCATTCAAGTATTTAAGGATCCATCATCTGTTATAGTATTACATAATTTGTTAGATAGATGTACTACAAAATCTGAGGGAAATTTAGAACATAGGACAATCAATCACCTCCATGCCATAAGGAGAACCATCAAAGAGTTTAGATTGAATTCCAACATAGGATATTTTAACATGGGCAAAATGATATTAGATCTAGGATCTGAAGTGAATGTATTGTCCAAAAAGACATGGAAATGCATGAGAAAACCCACCTTAGGCTACTCACCATTCCAACTAAAGTTAGCAAACCAACATAGAGTTCTACCAATAGGGAGGCTGAAAGGAGTGACAGTAGATCTGGACGGAGTGCGCACTAAGGCAGACTTTGAAGTGATTGAAATCGTGGATGACACAACACCATATCTAGCATTACTGGGATTGGATTGGGTGTTTGAAATCATGCAATAATCAACCTGAAGACTAGGAAGATGACATTTGATTCAAGAGAATACATGGTTATCGTGCCTCTAGATCCATCAAAAGATGAAATATTTGTGGAACCAACATGTTTAGACTTGGAAGAAATTAACCAGCTGTACCGAACCACCACGCACATCAAAGACTACATCAATCCAACTGTCGATGATATACTTAGCTGGAGAAGTATCACATCATGTGCTTCTGACTCAGACACGGGTCTGGATAATTGGCATCAACACCTACATGAGATCTCAACCAGAAGATGTGCATGAATATACCACGCAGTAAGGTGGGTTGGGACATAAATCAAAGAACCTCCAAGTTTCCATGGAATCAACAACTTGGAAGAATTCCTAACAAGATATGAAGACAAAGTATCAGATATTCAGATATTTCTCTCGCTCGACATCGCACTTAAGGCTACACCTGCAAGATGGTGTGGCACACACAAAGAAACAATCAAGGATTGGTACCAATGAAAAATACTATTGCGCATAAGATTCGACGTAGAACAAAAGAGGAGCGCAACTCAAAAATACAATGGACAAGGGGAACCAGTGGAACACTTGGAGAAGTGTAGAGAGTTGTGGAAAATGACACCCCCATAGGAATGGCCTGATCATTTTGTACACACATTAGAGGGTATCCCAGCAAACTGGTACATGGACTAGGAACTACGCAGAGGAACTACGAGTTGGCCAGTATTGCAGTAGAACTTTACAAACACTTTCTCATTCGAGCATGAGAATCCCAACATAGATGCAACATTTAATCAAATAAGAGGGGTGATTTTCATTAAGGAACCAAAATTTGAACTCATAACATAGGAACAACAACAGAACGGAAAGACAGTGAAAGAATTGTTGTCATGCTACCATGTGCAGGAAGAAGGATTAGATAAAGATGATCCGCACGATATTCATATCAAAGAAGTTGAAGTTGAAAGAAAAGTGGAAGGTCCACCCCTAGAAT
This sequence comes from Picea engelmannii, assembly GCA_009831015.1. Taxonomy (NCBI): domain Eukaryota; kingdom Viridiplantae; phylum Streptophyta; class Pinopsida; order Pinales; family Pinaceae; genus Picea; species Picea engelmannii. Next base: position 93,620 of record ML831166.1, read on the forward strand.
CAGAAGTAATTATTGCGCCGATCAAGGTGAAGAAAGTCAACATTGGGACAGTTGAGAATCCCAAAATGGCCAGCATGGGGGACTACTACAATGAGCAAATAGTGGAAAGGATAACAGATTTATTGTGTGAGTATAGTGACCTATTCCCAACGACCTTCACAAAAACGAAGGGTATAGCGGGAGAGCTCAGAGACATGAAGATACCACTCAGAGCTGAGGCAAGACCGATCAAACAATGGTCATACGGACTAAAATCGATCTATAAGCAAAAATTCAAAGCTGAGATCGATGGGATTCTTGAAGATGGCATCATAGAACCAGTGGAAGAATCAGAGTGGATAAGTCTGATGGTAGTTTAGGAGAAAAACAAAGGTGGGATAAGAATATGCGTCGACTTGAGGAAGTTGAACAATGCATGCCTACATGACCCATTCCCTACACCTTTCACGGATGAAGTGTTAGAGAATGTAGGGGGACACAAAGTTTACTCATTCACTGATGGATTCTCAAGATACCACCAGATCAAGATAGCACAGGAAGACAAATACAAGACCACGTTTTCTGCAGAATGGGGATCCTACCAGTAAACAATCATGTCATTTGGACTGAAGAATGCGCCAGCAATATTTTCCGGAGTAGTCATCGTTGCCTTCGAGGAGTTCATCCATCAGTTTCTAGAGGTATATTTGGATGATTGGACAATGTACATCCTATTGAAGGATCGTGTAGAGGTTTTGAGGCCGATTTTAGAAAGATGCAGGCAATGCCAAATATCCTTGAACATTAAGAAATGTATATTTGGAACTCCCTTCGACATTCTATTCGGTCACATAGTATGCAGACAAGGTTTGATCGTGGATCCTACAAATATTGTATTCATTGTGAACTTACCACCACTGAAATTAGTGTGCCAAATTAGGGCCACATTGGGACATACATGATATTACATAAAATTTATAAAGGGGTGTGTGCATATGGAGAAATTTCTCAAGAAGGATACTAAATTTCAGTGGAATGAGGAATGTTGGCACAAATTGGACACCCTGAAGGAGAATATGGTCACAACACCCATCTTATTCTTTCTAGATTGGGAGAAGACATTCCATGTACATGTAGATGCATCAACCATAGCCCTGGGAGTTATTCTGGTGCAACCAGGAGCAAGGGATTTAGACCATCCCATCACATTTGCAAGAAGGAAACTGTCAGAGTCCGAGAAAAATTAAAATACCACAGAAAGAGAATTTTTAGCTATGGTCTACTCGCTTCAGAAGTTCAAGAATTACCTACTTGGAAAAAAATTTAAGATGTTCACAGATCATTCAACCCTTAAGTACCTAGTCAACAAGCCAGTGTTGGGGGGGAGAATATGTCGATGGTTACTGTTGTTTCAATAATTTGACTTTGAATTCATAGTTAAACTAGGGAAGATGAACGCAGGACCTGGTATTTTGTCAAGGGTCACCAATGGAAAGGAGCCTACGAACTTAGAGGATACCTTCCCTGACACGTAGTTATTTTCAGTTCGGATCACAAATGATTATTTTGCTGACATTATTGAGTATTTAAGTACAGGGACTGCACCATAGGAATTTAACACCACACAGAGGAAAAATATGGTTTTTCAAGCAGCCGACTACCAATTGATCACCGGGCACTTATATAAAATGGGGACAGACATCATCTTGAGAAGATGCACGCTAGAACATGAAAGGCCTAGGATACTGACATAATACCATGAAGGAACAGCGGGAGGACACTATGCCGTCAAATCTACCGAGCAGAAGGTACTGCACATGGGATTATGGTGGCCAACTATTCATAGATATGCAAAGGAATATTATAAACAATGTGATGTTTGTCAGAGGATCGACAAACCAAGCAGACGGGATGAGATGCCCTTACATCCACAAGTGACGCTACAAGTATTTGACAAATGGGCTATTGATTTTGTTGGGACAATTCACCCACCTACAAGAAGATCAGGTGCGTGATACATTATCACTGCGATGGAATACCTCTCAAGATGGGCATAGGCAACACTAGTTAAATATTGCAGTGCAGAGACAACAACACACTTCCTGTTCGAACATGTACTCACCATATTTGGATGTCCGAAGATTCTGATGAGTGACCAAGGAAATCACTTTATCAACAGGACTATTAGATCTCTAACTAAAGAATTCGAGGTCTACCATCAGAAAAGTACTCCATACAATCCTCAGGAAAATGGAACAGTGGAAGCCTTCAACAGGATCCTAGAGAATTCCTTAACCAAGATTTGCAATGTCAATAGGGATGACTAGGATTCAAAGATACCAGCAGTATTATGGGCATATAGAACTACCTACAAGAAGTTGATAGGATAAACGCCATTCAAATTGGTATATGGATAAGAAGCAGTGGTGCCACTAGAATATTTGGCACCCAGTTTGCGTGTATTAGCGATTACGAACATGATATAACGAGGCACAGTACAAGAAAGGCTAAGTCAATTGATGAACATGGAAGAAGATAGGATTCTAGTAGGGTTCCACGAAGAAGTTCAGAAAGCAAGGGACAAATCTTGGAACGATCGACATATCAAGAGAAAAAGTTTCAAGGAAAGAGACCTAGTCCTACTGTATGACAACAAGTTTTTTCAACATCCAGGAAAGTTTAGAATGCATTGGTTGGGACCATATGAGGTCAAGTCTATCACAGACGAAGGATCTGTATAGTTGAAGGACTTAGGTGGAAAATAAATCAGAGGAATGGTCAATGGGATTTGAATGAAGTTGTACAATGACAATCAACCACCAACAACTTGAAAGTTACCGCGCAGTAAAAAAAAAAACCGCACAAAAATCCACGCGCACAGGAGAGAAAATCAGTGCGACGAAAATAAAAAAGAGTGAGCGTGCACAATTCATTGAGTCAGCATAGCGAAATAATAATACTGTGCCAGAAGGAAAGGGTATAGAATCCAAGGACTCTGTGTGCCCAAAAATTGCAGGGCGCTAGAAAAAGGACCAATGGTCGGACAACGTGGGAATTCAGAAAATGATGGTTGTGGAAAACAGGCACCAACTGGAAGCGACGGTTGGAATTGCGACAGCCTGTACACAGAAGGAACGACCATGGCACGATGGAAAGGGAACAAGTCCGAAGACAAGACGCAAAGGACAATAGTTAACACATACAAGGGTACCACACACAGGACACGCAGTCAAAAGTGAAAAGAGGACAACTGTCAATGTGAAACAATTATCACTCCATCATCCCCCTATAAAGTCGAAAAAAGGGGGGAAAAGCTAGTCATTGTGTCAATTTCTAAGGAGAGAAATCAGAGCCAAGTGGAAAATATCTAGAGCGAGAATTCGACCAAGAAAGTGTTGAGTTCACAGATTTCGATCCTAGACCCTGTCAAAATGTCACCGCCATGAGTTGGAGAGTCGGGCAGGATCGACAGGAAAAAACGCAGTACTGCTCACGTGAAAGACACAAGGGAGAAAGCGACACCTATTGGTGGATGTGAATGAAATCCACACATCGAAGTATGAAAAAAATTTGGTGACAGTAGAAGAGGAGAAAAACCCAGCAAAGGAGGCCAGACCGATGGAGCCTAGAGGAGGACCCCAAAAGAACTGATTCTGATAATTCAAGGGGGCAAGGAAAATGACAGATCAAGCAGGCCATGGGCTCAATGCCACAGAGCCATGAACCATAGGTAGCACAGGTCACAATACATGAGGTTGTACCACAAGTGGGGGCCTCATCCCCACAAGCCAAATAGAAGGGCCAAGATGAGAGAAAAGCGCACGAAGGGACACATTCGCAGGCATAAGGGACCCTGATTTTGCCAAAAATCCCGAGTGGAGTGAGAATTGATGATGACATGGTTGACGAAGTCACTACCATAAAATATTCTGACCATGATGTGACCGATGTCACTAAGTTCCCAGACTTGGAGTCACAGGCCTACCTAGAAAGCAGGGGAGCATGCTCATCAAGCATGCCACTAATAGAGCTGAAGTAGTGGATCATGGGGTTGTATAATACTAGCATCATGAATTTGTTGGATTCCCCACACTTTGGGAGGGGAAATCCTGTCAATTATTGCATCAAGCAATTGCTTGCAAGCATCCATGGAATTTTTTTATGGATGGATAGGTCGATGCCTATCACTGTGGACCTCATCGCAGGAATCATAGGGCTACCCACAGATGGAGAAAAGGTAGAGGAGTACTTAGAGGACAAAACATGAGCCAAGGCCATCTCAGATGAGATCAAGGCTAAGTATGGTGCAGAACGAGGCAACAGGGGAATCAGGATCAGTGACATCAATGATCCCGCAACAAGGTTTGCTACCAGACTCCTCATGTGCAAACTAATGTGCAAGTACTGAAAAGAGGAAGTATCGGTTAGTGTGGTCGTTGTCATCACGCAGTGTGTAAAGGGGATCTCAATGAGCTGGGCCCCATACCTCCTCAATTCATTCTTGGAGGATTGAAAAGACACACAGGATTAGGGCTCTAAGTCCCACTACTCATGGTTACTCATCCTCATTGGCCTCATTGGTTGGAAATAACCGATCTACAATATGTATCTGGAGAGACCAAGAAAGTGTGGTGCAACGCGCTACACATCATTACACAACAACACATAACCAAAGAGAAAGAAGATAAATATGGACACATTTGTGAGGTATTTCACAGAGATGCAAGAACTTATTCCATATACATGGTGCATTACACCAGAGATTGTCTAGAATTTTGGATAGGTTGTCAACTTTAGGGCAACGCGCCACAGTCTATGGATGAAAGCCAAGCATGACAAAGCTAAGGAATGGATACAACTTAACTATTGCGTCACGCAGGAATAAATCCAAAGAGAGGTATAGGAGTGGCTTGAAGAATGGAAGCGACCCCAGATTCCAACAACGGTACAAAGCACACGACCTTAGATGCAGGACAGGCCAACCCCAACGCATCAAGCTGACACCAACGAGGTAGGAACCAAGAAGATAAATTCCCAAGGACAAAAGGGGGGAATCACCCCAACCAAGAAGAAACTGTGAACGCAAAATAGACCACCAAAGGGGCCTACACAAGCTCCATCACACACATAAAAACCACCCATACACTCAATGGGAGAAGTGTGAGAGGAAGAGATAGATGCAAGGACCTAGGAAATACCTGAGGTAGAAGAAACAGGTGCAAGGACACACAAAATCCCTGAGGAGGAAGAGCAAGGTATAGGAACCCATGAGATTCCTTACTCTGGAGAAAGAGGGACAACCACTACAGGGGATACCCAGAGATCCCCTAGTCCTGATCCATCAGCTACCAATGAGAAGCAACCAAGGGAGCACACCAGTGGTGGCCGAAAGAAGACAAAGGCCCATAAGCCACATAGGCATATCTCACTAACCTTGGACAATGTGGATTTAGTGGCGGCAATAGTCAAGGAGAGACTGGCCGAAGTATGGGAGAATGCAAAGAAGCACGGGGCTTCAATCGTCGATCAATTGCAAGAGGTTAAAACTACGCTGGAGCAGTTAAGGATCGAGGAAACACAGACACCAAAATAAACACCGACGTAGGCTAAGGAAGGAGTGCCAGTGCCTGAAACAATACATTTTGCAACACAACCCAACACCAATTTCATCATCATGCCGGAGATGATGTTCATTGATGAAGAAACAACGTAGAAACCTATTAAATACATCGAGACATTGGATGTGGAATTGGCCAATATTCCATCAAAAGAATTGTACAAACATCATGTGAGCAACGTGCAGGAAATCTAGTACAGAGAAAGAGTGGATGCCATGAAATTACAGATAGACCAGACAGAGACTATCTCGTTGAAGGAAGCCCTCAACCTTGAGACGCAACAGAAAGAGCAAGCGGAGTAGAAAATGGAGGAGACGGAGAAGCAAATCCACATGATGTTTCAAACAATTCTCGAAAGCACAAGCAACGAGGCAGGATCATAGGGAGAGAAGCTACGCAGGATAGAGAAGACTATCCAAGAGTACAAGGAGAAAATCAAAGATCTAGAGGAGTGTTTCACACCCACTACTCCTCTAGAATTCCAAGCGCAACGGGAACAGGAGGAAACAACAGTTGTGGAGGTCATCAACCAAAGTATTCAGATATTCACGACGTTGTTATAGAAGAGCACGCATCTCTGGACTCACCTACTAGAGGATGGGACCCTCTAGGAGCTACAAGAGAAGGAAGCCAAGATCCATGCAGCAATGGAGGAAGTGAAGCAGTGACAGAAAACAGTGTCACTACCGGAGAAGATCAAGACTGCCACCGAATTAAAGGCTCTATAGTTGGAAGAGAAAGTGGTGAAAGAACAAAAGATAGCTAGAAAGGCGTTGTTAGAGACCCTACAAGAAAGGTGGAGCAACTGGTCATGGAGAGCAACGCAATGAAGAAGAGCATTGAGAAGATTGGGGTCGAGGAAGGTGATATTTTACAGTGTCCCATCATGGAGCAGGTGGTCACTAGTATGGCTGAAAAGAGTAGTTAGTCTCAACAGCAGTGCCAATGCATAACGGATATGTATGACACACTGCAACATGCAGTATCTGAAGCAAGAGGCAAGCAGTGACAGTGGAATAAGTCGAGCAGTGACTCGGGATGAGTCACAATGTTAGTGTTGGGGGCCTGTTGGGAAAAATCCCATTATTGGTAAAAGGAACAACGTGGAGGCGATACATTTGGCAAAAAATCATGTGAGGTGCACATGCAAGAAGAAGGGAAAGAAAGACAACTAGGAGAAAAGCAGCGGAATAAAGCGCACATGCATAGGAGAAAAGCATGTAAGGCCAACATGAAAGAAGTCCTAATTAGGTTAGGGTTTTGGTAAGAGAATGTAACAACCAATGAGTCAAGAATATATATAAATAGACACCTAGGAGGTCTAGGGGGGGTTCGGTGTCTTTTATGATTGTCATGAGTTACTCACATGAGATAGAGTAAAAAGGTCCGTGACACAAATATGATCTGATACCTTTTTGTAAGATGTTGAGATGTGGGAGTGAAACGTGACTAGAACTTGAGGGTTAGATCGTAGGCTTAGGATCCTGGTGCGATCTAGTCAGTCTCGTAAGGGTCGTGGAGTCTGGTTGATGAATGTATGTATGGAGTTATAGTCTGTGCGACGCCATGCATGAAAGAACTATAGTAAAAGAGCCTTAGAGCCAAATATTTGTGGATGTAGCCCAGGAGGGGGTGAACCATGGTAATTCATGTGTTGTGTGGAATGATTATTGGTTATATCTTTGTTGTTAATGGTTAAATATTATATAAATTCTTTGATGAAGTAGTTAGAACTCTTGATTTGCATGCATGCATAGGGAACAACATAATAACTAAGCTCACTGAATGAAAAAATATTGCTTAATAAACTAAATAGAATTCACAGCGTACAGTCACAGATCCCCATTCAATCCTAGACTTCAAGCACTTGAGTATTGCAGTCACCCATTAAGACTATCTCAGGTGAGACTGCACAGTTCACTCTATGTACTGTGTTGCCTTCTAGTTTATCAAGAGGGCCGATAGTTTTAGAGGCTTTGTTGGAACCCTAGTGGACCTGAACCTTGGTCAATCATGTGAAAGGAATAACTCAGATAAGAAACCCACACTATAGAATATCCTTTCTACCTTTGTTATTCTCTTGAATCCCGCTCAGATTCTCTCGAATCTCACTCCTTGGATACATAGAGTGATAGTTGTCTAGGGTTAGGATTTTTGTATCCTCAATTCTCAATTAGTGATACGGTTTTGGACCTTATAGAATATTCTTGAAACATGATGTGTGGACATACCCACACATGATTTATGGGGGTTGATTTGGCATCCACTCGATACCATGGTGGTGAACTAGGTACGTCAACTTGTAGGAGGCATAATTTCCACATAAAAACACCAATTGGGGTGATTTTCGCATTGTTGGAATTTTCTTGGTCTGTAGAAACATTTCAAGGGTTTGAAAGCTATGCTCGGAAATTATTGACCCCAAAAAATTTTGTTTGATGCCTCAAAATGGATATGCAAGGTTTTAGACCCCAAATCTCAAAACTGGGACTTACAACTAAAATGGGTCTTGCAAGCCAATTCCTCCAATTTTTCCACCCAAAAACTAACAATATAGATGAAAAATTATATAATGATCTAATATATATCTTACCTCCTCATTTTTGGAGCATTTTGGTCCCCAAATTATTTCACTAAAAGAGGTGAGGAAATGTTTCCTCTACTTTCTCCCTAGAGTACCATTTCTCCTTCCTTAGAAGTTGTCCTTTAAATACAATCTGACAAAAGTCATGATGCCTTTATCTGGTAGTTATGGACCTCTTTTGAAAAATTGTATCTTCTGCCAAATTTACCTGAGCTTCTGGTGCTAAGTCCTCTATGGTAGGTAGGACCTACTCATTTTATGTTATGAACCAAACTCAGTTTTAGATTATCCACATTCACTACTAAGTAAATGCGCGTATATGGGGGTAGGATGAGTCTATAGGTGTTGTCACCCACCTTCCCCAGTACCTAAAAAGAGCCATATTGTAGATACTTGATCTTATTATTGGACCTTGTAGTATTTCCTTATTTAGCTGTAACCAAACTATATCTCCCACTTTGAATGATTTTTCTATTTTGTGGTTATCATGTTGGTCCTTGTACCTTTCTCATGACTTATTAAGTGTCTCATGTACTTACAAATGGATCTACTTAATAGTTTAAAAAAAATCCATGCTTTCAATACTTCTCCTTGTTGGAGATATTAAACACTCACCTAGAATTATTTTCCTAAGTTTGATAATTCAATGTTGAGAACGATTTCTTAGATGAGAATATCCTCTCTAGAGAATATTCCCCTACAAAATAAGGTGTTCCTCTTCAATTCAAATTCAGATACACTCAATTAGACTAATGGAAGTCACCCAAGCATGGAAACCTCGGTTTTATCACTAGTAGTTACATTTGTCTCTCTCACTTCCACACATGTGTCTCAGTTAACTAATGATTGCATGGATCGTTTAACTAGGAATAGGTGGCATTTCACTCCAGTGTATGTCAGTGAGTGTCTATATCTCTCTAGATCACCAATATGGCGCATTAGTTACTCATGTAACTTATATATATTGCAAAGTATTCACTCTTTGAGTGTGGAATACAATTAATAAAATTATTTGATTCTCTCTCTCTCTCTCTCTCTCTCTCTCTCTCTCTCTCTCTCTCTCTCTCTCTCTCTCATATTTCCGTCTTTTCTCATTTTTTTGCAAACTGTATATGTCATTTTATATCTAGATCTTATATGTTCAGGTTCATTCGCATTTACATGGTATTAGAGCTGATGTATTGCTAGGAAAAAGACACACCAGACTCTTTTTGTTGGTATTGAAGATTGAAGAACATAGAGAATATGGATTATTCACCAACAATACTTCTCACGCCTCATAAATATTTGGAGTGGAAGACAAAAAAATTGTTTCAAATTAGATGCAGAGGATTGTACTAAATAAATATGGCAATGGAAGTGGATCATGATTCTACTAATGAGAAAAAATGACTTTCTCAATAGACAAGATATGTCCATATGATGTATTTGCTTGTCTATTTCTCCTGAAATTCTCCACCAAGTATATGATGAATCATGAGACTCAACTCCAAATTAATTATGGACCAGATTGGAGGTTCTATTTTGGAATAAGGAATATTTCATTCAAAAGGTTGACAAGATAGATCCAAAAGAGAAACCATAAGAAGATCAACCCTCTTATTCTGAAGAGTCTTGTACACAAGTATCTGAACAAATTCTTGTTCCATTAATTGTAGATGATGTCTACTACATTTCAGATTGATTTTTTTCTGAATTTCATATGGAATATATCATGCATGCATCTCAAGAGTCACATGCAGAAACTTTTGCATGCGCCATGCATGCATCTGAGGAGCAACATGCATGCATCTCGGGAGACAAAAAGGGGACCATGCACATCAGATTCAATTCTAATATTTTATGAGGAATTTGCATAAACAAATTGTATATTTGAATTCCTCTTGGAAAAATACCCAATTTCAAAAAACAAATCGTCTGAAACGGAGTCTAGGAGGTGAAGTTATGAACATTTTAAAATCAGTAAAGCTTCAACGTTTTTTTTTTTTTCCGGAAACGACCACAAATTTTCAGAGTTTCATCCAAACTTCATTTAGATCTTCTTCATTACAAAAAGAGAATGCGGATATGTGTGTACATCTCACTAGTGCATATACTTCATCAGATCCATGTATACATCTACATCTTCAACAAAATCTTCAACGAGCACAAACTTGCATAGTTGTGAGGTCTTTGTGGAGTGAAGGACACAATTGCTTAGAAACTACTTTTGTTCCTTCTCATTTTTTTGTTTTTTCTTACCTTGCGGGGGGGGTTCCCATGAGGTTTTCCCTCTTTCCTCATTTTTTTAGTGTTTCATTCTTATATTCATTTTACAATGGGTACCTAACATGGCCTCTGTTGTCGGGACCCATTAATCACGAGGGGTGTTGGAGATATTAAACACTCACCTATAATTACTTTCCTAAGTTTGATAGTGCAATGTTGAGAACAATTCCTTAGATTGGAATATTCTCTCTAGAGAATATTCCCCTACAAAATAGGGCATTCCTATTCAATTCATAGTCAGTTACACTCAGTTAGACTAGTGGAATTCACTCATGCATGGAAACCTCGGTTTTATCACTAATAGTTACATGTGTCTCTCTCACTTCCACACATGTGTCTCAGTTAACTAATGATTGCATTGATCAGTTAACTAGGAATAGGTGGCAATTCACTCCAGTGTCTTTCATTGAGTGTCTAGATATCTCTATATCACTATTATGGCGCATTATTTACTCATGTAACGTATATCTATTGCAAATTATTCACTCTTTGAGTGTGGAATACAGTTAATACAATTCTTTGAATCTCTCTCTCATTTTCTTCTTTTCTCATTTTTCTGCAAACTATGTATGTCCTTTTCTAGCTAGATCTTATCTTTTCAGGTTCATTCAAATTTACACTCCTATTATATCTTCCCTCACTCCTCATTACTATCCATAAACAACATCCAAGGGTTAACATGGAAAGTACCCAAAGCAAGTTTCAAAAGTGGACTTACTAGTAGAAGTATGGATTGCTCTATTATAAGAGTGTTGAATGTAGATCAAATTTTCATCCCAGGATTTTGGATTCTTCCAATTGTAACCCCTCAAAATATATACCAATTTCCTATTGAATAATTCTGTCTTCCCATCTATCTATGGATGGAATGTTGTATATCTCTTCAACTTCATGTCCATGTTCTCCCAAAGTGTAGTCCAAAAGGCACTAAGAAATATGGTATCCTTGTTTGATACGATGCTCCTTGGTATCCCAAAGTGTCCCCATAGTTGTTAAAAGAACACTCTTGTTACCTCTTTTCCTTTGATGGTATTTTTACAAGGAATAATAATTCACATCTTGTTGAATTTTTCAACTACCACAAATAGATAATCATGTCCCTTCTTGGTTGTTGGAAAACCACCAAAATAATCCATGGAAATTCTTTCCAAGGGTTGAGTGGGTACATGTAAGGGATGGTATAAACCTTACTTCCTATTATTGGGATTTATAGTACAAAAAATCATGCATACTCTAATATAGCATTCTATATCTTATTGCATTCTAGGTCAATACACATACCTTTGTAAATTGAAAACTATCTTCCCAACACCAAAATGTCTTGCAACATTGGAGAAGTAACTCTAATAAGATGCAATATTTCACCTTTGGAGACACATAGCTTGTCTATTTTGTAGATAAACTCATTTTGTATATTATTGTCATCCTTATTGTCACCTTATTATACATGAATTTGGCCTTGTAGCTATTTAAATACCTCCTTAAAGTCCTCATCTTTTGTGTATGCCTCTTTGTATGCATCCCGATTAAAATTATGCAAGTTCATAAGATTTACCAAAGCTATAATCTTGGATGTTGGTGGACTTGAAACAATGTTTGTGAAATTATTAGTACTACCCTTCTTATACCTGATGACTATATGAAACTATTGAAAAAACCCATCCACTTGTAATGTTTAGTTTGTTGAAGCTTACTTTGGGCCTGGAATTACTGTAATGGCTGGTGATCAATGTGGATGATGGTTTCCTTTCCCATCAAATAATTATTCCACTTCCTAATATCTTGAACCAAGGCATATATTTTTTTATCATAAGTAGGGTATGTTGATGATTTCAGCTATGTGAGACATTCTCTATCTTACAAACCTGTGAGATGTGTATCATTGCAGCTATGTGATACTTTCTCCAACTTACAAACCTGAGAGAAATCCCCTAAGAAGGGTGCGTGGTTCCTATCTGAGATAGAGTTGGAACATAGAGATGACCTCCTCCATTTAGAGAGTTGAGAAGACCTCCATATGATTATCTTGTGGGAAAGGCGATCTGTTGAGTTGGACATGCATGTGGCTGAGCACAAGGTGAACGTGTGAAATCCCAAAGTGTTGGGTGCATATTCATGAGAACAAAAATGAAGATGATGTATTAGCCTCCTCTGAGCAGAATATTTGACGAGAAACTTCAGATGACTCTCCTGTGTAATGCAGTGGGAAAGAACATCTGTTGAGTGGACATGCCTGTGGACGAGCACATATGAATGTGTGAAGAAGTGGTTCTTTTGTGTAATGCAGTGAGCCAGAGATATGGACATCCCTATGGATGTTCCCCTAGTGGATGAGCACTAGTGGTTGTATCATATCCCTTGCTATATTTTTCAAGAGTTAGACCTTCCTATAACCCTAATTGTAATGTAAAGGGTACAGGTCGGCCCCACCTTAATGTGATTAGTAATAAATGTAAAAGATAATTAATCTAGTTAATATTAATTATAATGTGAATTATAAAGGTCGGCCATGTTGTGCCAATAGACACTTCTGTTGATAGGACAAGTCTAATATAAGTAAAGGAAGATTCCCCATTGTGGAATCATATCCTTCACATAAGTTTGGAAATTTTAGCAACTACGTCCTCTTGGGAAAAGTGTGCACCTCTCTCGGGCACTAGTCTTCTAGGGTTTGAGCACCCTATTGTGTGATAAGTCTTATTGGTGGTGAAATTATTTCTCTTGAATAATATGGCAAAGTATTTGGTTGGGTTTTCTTCCCTTGTTGAGAAGTGTTTCCCAGGATACTTCTTGTGTTCTTGTGCATGGTGTTTCTTCTTGTGATCTTGGTTACTGCAACATTATTGTTTATGGTTAAGAAAAATGAAAAATTGAAATGAACTACATGTTTAACCTATATTATTGAAAAATAAACATGGTATAAGAGCACAAGTCTTGAATATCCCATTGAAAAAACACTTTCCATCCATTCTCTCTCACTTCTGCAGAAACCGTATGACCCTCCTAAGGTTTCCAGAAATTTTGTACGACCTACTCTTCTGAGGGTTTTCAACACTCAAAACTTATATGTTGGGGATAAAAAGTAAATAGGAGTGTAAGACCTCCTTTAGCACACCTCCAACAAGTCTTAGATTTGATTTCCGAGCATTTTTATTTTTTGTCCCTAAGGGTTTCTAGGGTTTCGCCAAATTCTGCAGAAAAGTTCAAAATTGTATTTCTGCAACTCCTTGAAGAAGCTCTTCATCTTACCAGGGATATCATATTTCCCAAGGCTTATTGTTGGCAGCCATAATCCCAACAAAACCTAAAAGTGATATCCTATCCTAGCCATTAGGTTTTCTATCCTAGTTGACAAGGGTTTGTGAAGATGAGAAAAATCACGATGGGAGGCAAGCTTGATGATTAAAGCAAGCTTAGTTCCAGAAATAAAATACTTCAAAGAAATGAAGACATCAACAACTCAACACTCTCAGGTATGGTTCCTATCAATGACAATGCTTGGCTAATTGAGAGTGGTACCTCCAGGCACATGACTGGTCTTGGAAATCATCTAACACATTTCGTTGAGAAAGAGACACGTCTACATGTTGTTCTTGGAGATGATACCATATATAATGTTAGAGTAGTTGGAACTTCTACCTTCCAACTATATTTATATATGCAGCTTAAACTAGAAGAAGTACTATATGTACCCGAAATGAAGAGAAACCTTGTCTCTATTTCGGCCTTGGAAGACAAAGGATAAAAAATTACTTTATCATAAGGAAGGTTTCTTGCATGGCACAAAGACTCTCATATAAGCTCTTCCAAAGTAGTTGGTGTCCAAGAAAACATCTGATACAAATTGACCATCAAACTAGTCCAAGACTTATTACATGACACTATTATCTTGAGTGAGTTATGGCATAGAATACTTTCTCACATTCATTATAGAGCTCTTCTAGCTCTAGGGAAAATGGTAACAGGTCTACCAGAGATACAGATTTAGCATAAAGGTTTTTGCAAAGGTTGTGCCCTTGGAAAAAATGTTAAAGGATCATTTCCAAGCAGTGACAATAGATCCAAGGAAATCTTGTACTTGATACATTCAGATGTATGTGGGACAATGACTATTTCATATCTAAATGGGTACTTATACTATGTACTCTTCATAGACGATCACTCCAGGAAAACTTGGATTTACTTTCTAAAGAACAAGGATGGAGTCCCTTCCAAATTTCAAGAATTCAAACCTCATATTGAAAACCAGACCAGAATAAAAATCAAAATATTAAGATCATATAATGTAGGAGAATACACCTCAAAAGAATTCAACATTTTTTGTATTGAAGCAGGAATCAAGAGGGATTTCACAGTTCCTTACAACCCTCAACAAAATGGGGTTGCTGAAAGGAAAAACAGAACCATCATTGAGGCAACTAAAGCAATGATACATGATCATAGTCTACCTATGACTATATGGGCAGAAGCATGTATGACAGAAATATATGTTCAAAACCAAAGTCCTCATCAGATCCTGAAGAATATTACTCCAGAAGAAGCATTCACCAAAGTGAAGCATGAGATCAAACACTTTAGAATATTTGGATGTCCAATATATATTCATGTACCCAAAGAAAAGATATCCAAAATAGAACCTTCAGGAATCCTCAAAAGCATAACGAATCTACATTCCAGGTCAGAGACAAATTGAAGTAAGCAGAAATGTTAATTTTGAATAAGAATTAGGCTTCCAGAAATCCATATAAGCTTAGATGGAAATTGATAGTGAAACAATACCTTCTCCCCCTTCAACAGTTTAGAGGGAGAAAGATATTATGCTTGGATGAACCAATAGCTCTAGTTTCTCTAGCAGATTCAGTTGCTCCAAGTAACATACCCAGAGACATTACAGTTGGACATAAAATTCCTTCTTGGGCCCGACAAACTCTACAAGAAGAAGAAGGGATTAAATCCCCACAAGGAACAACCAGAGAAAGCAAGAGACCAAAAATATTCTCAAGCTACCTTTCAGCCATGACCCACATTATTGACTCAGAGCCAACTTGTCATGGACAAGCTTCAGGTGAACAAGTATGGAAAGATGTCATGACTAAAGAATATCAATCCATATTAAAAATTGATGTATGGTATGTTGTTCCAATACCAGAGGGAAAGTCCGTAGTGACTTCCAAATGGATTTACAAAATCAAGCATGATGCTGATGGAATCATTGAAAAATACAAAGCAATATTTGTGGCTAGAGGGTTTTCACAAATAAAGGGAGTTGACTATGATGATAATTTTGCACTAGTAGCCAGATATACCTCCATCCGATCTATCATTGCACTAGCTTCTTCCATGGGTTGGAATCTACATCAGATGGATGTAAAGACAACTTTTCTCAATGGTCAAATTGAGGAAGAAGTTTATATTGAGTAGCCAAAAGGTTTTGTTGTACACAATGCAAAATCTTGTGTATGCAGGTTGAAGAAATCCCTATATGGTCTAAATAAAGCACCATGTGCTTGGTACGAGAAAATGGATGGATTTCTAATGAGTTTGGGCTTCAAAAAAAGTGTTGTTGATCCAAACTTGTATTATCACATTGATAGCAATGAGTGTCTAATTTTGGATGATCTTTTCCTCACAGGTTTAGAGAGACTCATTGTTGAATGCAAACAAGCATTGACTGCTAAATTTGAAATGAAGGATTTGGGATTGATGCATTATTTCTTGGGACTAGAAGTATGGAAGAGAACAGATGATATTTTCCTAAGTCAAGGAAAATATTCTATGGAGATACTAAAAAAGTTCAGTATGACAAAATGCAAATCCATGCCTACTCCAATGGTAATGGATTTAAAGAAAATGAGTGATACTGATTCAGGAGATGTAGATCCACACTTATACCGATAGTTGATTGGATATCTAATGTATATGGTTAACACCAAACTGGACATTTATTATGCAGTAAATGTGGTTAGCCAGTTTATGAGACAACTGAAACATACACACTGGATATCTACAAAAAATGTATTGAGATACTTACGAGGCACAATTGGTTATGGCCTGAGATATGCATCCAATGTGGATTTGATCCTGCAAGGATATGCCAATGCATATTGGGCAGGAAGTGCAGTAGACAGAAAGAGAACCTCCGGTTGTTGCTTCACCTTAGGATCGACCATGGTTTCCTAGTGTAGTAGAAAACAAAGCTTTGTGGATTTAAGCACCGCAGAGGCAGGGTACATTGCACTTAGTGTGGAAATTCATGAAGCAATTTGACTTCACAAACTTCTGACTGACTTGTTCGATCATGAGATGGATCCTAATACTATTCACTGTGATAACTAGAGTTGTGTAAATCTCTCCGAGAAATCGGTGTTTCATGACAGATCAAAACACATTGAAATAAAGTATCACTATATCAGAGACATGGTGGAGAGAAATAAAATACACATGCAATATCTTTCTACTCATGAATAGATTGCAGATATCTTCACCAAACCACTTTCCAAGACAAAGCTTGAGTATTTTCGTGAGAGACTTGTCCTAGTGGAAAATGCCTCCTTAGGTGAGAGGGAGTGTTGATGATTGCAGCTATGTGAGACATTCTCCAACTTACAAACCTATGAGATGTGGATCATTGTAGCTATGTGAGACTTTATCCAGCTTACAAAGCTGAGAGAAAGCCCCTAAGAAGGGTACATGATTCCTATATGAGACAGAGCTGGAACGTAGAGATGACCTCCTCCATTTAGAGAGTTCAGAAGAACTCCGGATGATTATCCTATGGGAAAGGAAATCTGCTGAGTTGGATGTGCCTGTGGCTGAGCACAAGGTGAATGTGTGAAATCCCAAAGTGTTGGGTGCATCATCATGAGAAAATAAATGAATATGATGTATTATACTCCTCTGAGCAGAAGAATTTACGAGAAACTCCAGATGACTCTCCTATGTAATGCAGTGGGAAAGAAGATTTTTTGAGTGGGCGTGCCTGTGGATGAGCACAGGTGAACGTGTGAAGAAGTGGTTCTTCTATGTAATGCAGTGAGCCAAAGATATGGACATCCCTATGGATGTGCCCCTAGTGTATGAGAACTAGTGGGTGTATCAGATCCCTTGCTATATTGTTCAAGATTCAGACCTGCCTGTAACCCTAATTGCAATGTAAATGGTACATGTTGGCCCCACCTTAATGTGATTAATAATAAATGTAAAAGATAATTAATCTGGTTAATATTAATTATAATTTTAATTAGAGAGGTCGGCCATGTTGTGCCAATATACCCTTTTGTTGATAGGACAAGTCTAATATAAGTAAAGGAATATTCCCCATTGTGGAATCATATCCTTCACACAAGTTTGGAAATTTCAGAAAGTACATCTTCTTGGGAAAAGTGTGCACCTCTCTTGGGCGCTAGTCTTCTAGGGTTTGAGCACCCTCTTGTGTGGTAAGTATTATTGGTGGTGAAGGTATTTCTCTTGAAGAATATAGCAAAGTATTTGGATGGATTTTCTTCCCTTGTTGATAAGGGTTTCCCAGGATACTTCTTGTGTTCTTGTGCATGGTGTTTCTTCTTGTGATCTTGGTTATTGCAACATTATTGTTTTTGGTTAAGACAAATGAAAAATTGAAATGAACTACATTCTTAACCGAGATTATTGAAAAATCAACAGGGTAGTCCAAAACTCCCCTATGAAACATCTCAAAATGATAACATACTAGCTTAACTCCTTGCACCAAAACTTCTATCCTAGCATACCCACTTTCATTTTTCTCCACTTAGAAATGATTCCGCAAGTTAGGAAATGTGAGACATAGATATTGAATGATATTTAATTTTATCTCATTGAAAGATATCTATTGATTATTTCCCCATTGGAAACTACATGTTATGGAATGGAGTGGTGCAACTACTGTTAAAAAACATGCTATGAACTTTCATAGGTATTTTTTTAGTGACATTAGTAGGAATTGTATGCTTCATTATGGCATCCATATTTACAATATATATATTCATTTCCCCTCCACCAATAACATACCCCAAATACACCATCGATCGTTGAGAAAACTCACATTTCTTGAAGTTTTCCAACAATTGATGTTTTTTTAGATTCTCTAAAAATTGCATGAGATGTGATATGTGCTCCTCCCGACTAGATATGTAAACTAATATGTCATCCCAACATATTATTACAAATGAATCTAAATATGGATGCAATACATGATTCACCAATCACATAAATGTAGTTGGTGCATTACATAAACTGAAAGGCATGACTAACCATTCATAAAAACCTTGCATTGTCTTGAAGGAGGTATTATAGGTATCTTATTATTTAATGTGTACCTGGTAGTATATTTATTTGAGATCCCACTTGGTGAAGTACTTGGATTTTTGCAACTAATATCAAAAATCATTAATCATGAGAAGAGGGTACCAATCCTTGAGCTTGATCTTAGTCAAAGCTCTATAGTCAATACACATTATCCATGTCACATCCTTATTAGGAACTATGATGATAGGTGACCCATATGGAAGATGTTTTTCATCTCCTTTTCATCTTTATGATGAATTCTAATCAGATTCACATCCTTATACACTAAAGTGTAGACAATATTATCATCCATATTTGAGCTTCTCTCTACCTGGTTGCTCAAATGCTTTCCTAGAAGGTTATTCTTCATGGAATCCTTCTTATGGTTGTATTCAACTCTAAGTGTAGTTTCCAACACTTGTATTCCATGTGACCGTCAATATTGTTATAGTTGCAGTCATTGTTTGGATCCTTGCATTGATGTGCAATACTGGCTTCTATCTTCTTGTATTATCCTTTCCACTTGTTCTTCAATTCCTTGAAATATTCTTGGTGATATTTATATTTATAACCACTTGTATGTCCTTTGTTATGGCCTATGTTATCAATATATTGTTCTTGCATACATGCCTCATCAATGGTCCTAGGTCTGAAGGTCGCCACTTCCTTTCACAAATGACTATGTAGACCCTCCACATACTTGAGGAGTTCATCTTGGTTTTTGGGAGAGATACCAAAAATTATTTCTATCTTCCTGAATTTGGTGGTGTACTCTTGCACACTCTTCCCTTACCTCTACCTAAAGTTATTCCAATGGATCCATTGGTCCTCTACATACCCAATAGGATAGAACTGGGACTTGATGAGGATTTTAAAATCCTCCCACTTAGTTATTGGTGGATCACCCTCTAGCCTAAGTGTATATATTTGGATCATAGAAAATTTTAGGGGATAAATTTCTCCCATGGGATGATTTTCAATGATTCACCCAAAATTTTCTAAAAATTATATAAAATCCTTATAAATTTGAATATTTTCATAAAAATGTCGCCAAATGTTTTATGGTTTCCATTTTAAGAGTTAGTAAGATTTACCAAGGTTTATACGATTTAATATAAGTATGGATCCTTAAAATTTTCCCATGTGTGGATTCCCCACCAAGTTAGTGCATGGACCTCTAGTTTCAGTTGGGAAAATGAAGTTTCCTACTCTTCATCTATATTTTGGACACTAAAATACACTTATAATTGTTGCAACCAATGATTCAAATTAATAACATTGATATCACCTTGATGTTGATTAATTGGGTTGATTTTCATTCATGTCAACCCTTAAAGAAAGTCTGGTAGCGGATTTTGGTAGCACAATGGTTTGGGTAATGGATCCAAGTTTGTTTGATGGATAATGGTATGAGTTTTGATATATTTGTAGGTAATACTATTCGATATGGATAGTACATGTCATGCCATTTCCAGTGGTATGTGGAACGTCACATAACTCCTCACGGTTAGAGAGTTATGGCCATGTGAAGTTGGAGAACCCTCATGAGTCATCTAGAAGCCCCAAAAAGTTAAAGTGTTTGCAAAATAAATTATTTAAATAATAAATTTAATGGAGAAATCCCTAAAATAAGGAAAGTGGGATTCTACATGAAAGTATAAATAATAGGCAAGGCTCTCTCGTTTAAAACACACTTGATTATCATTGAATATCTATTTTTTGTGAAAGATTATTTGGGAAGGTATTATTGATAGAGAAAATTTGCAGGGGAAAAAGTGTGGTAGGAAAAGTGAGGCAAGAAAAGTGCGACAGGAAAAGTGCAGTAGAAAAAGTGCGATAGAAAAATTGCGGCAGAAAATTCGCGGCAGAAAAAGTGCGGTAGAAACATCATGGCAGAAAAAGTGCAGCAGAAAAATCGCGACAGAAAAAGTGTGGCAGAAAAATCGTGGCAGCAACATGGTTGGGGTCTATCTATGAGAGATATGACACATCTTTTTTGAGGTATGTTTTGTGATATAGGGTTGAGCTCTTGAGATGGTATTGGATGTTTAGTATTGTTGCATATATCAGATTTGTTGAGGGATACAATTGGTATTTTGTTGTTGGTATTTGGCATATGGGAATTGGTCTTTTTGTTGTGATGTGTTGTTGAAGTTGTTGGTTTAGCTTGAGGATACATAACAGTGAGGTTGTGTCACATGGTTTGATGTAAGGGTTTATGGTATTTGGTTATGGATAGTGTGATGTATTGCTAGAGAAATTTTGATGGTTATATTGGTATATGTACTTGGTATATGGTTGAGGTACATGGTTGAGATAAGTGGTTGATGAGTTGGCACATACATGAGGTGTATACTTGATGATGTTGGTACATCTTGATGAGTCATAGTTGATGTGTATTTGATGCATGATTGATACATATTTGGTGCATGGTTGATGCACTCGTTGATGGTATAGGTTGAGGTACAGGTTGGTGCATGGTTGATGCACTTGTTTATGGTACAGGTTGACTATAAGTTGTTTGGTACAAGTCGGTGCATGGTTGATGAACTTTCTTATGGTACAGGTTGATTATAGGTTGAGGTACAGGTTGATTCATGGTTGATGCATGGTTCAGGTTTATGGTACAGGTTGTTTGGTGCAGGTTGATTGGTATAGGTTTACAACAGTATATCTCATAGTGATAGTGTGATAGTGGTTCCATCATTCTACTTCTATGCCAGGGCGGTTGGAGGGGGGAAGGAAAGGTGGTTGTAGCCACCTTCTAGTTGTATCCGGAGAACATAGGGGGTTGTAGCCTCCTTCTGGTTGTAGACAAAGAATTGGGGAGTTGGAGCTTCCCTCAGGTTGTATCCTGGGAAACTAGGGGGTTGGAGACTCCTTCTAGATGCAGCTGGAAAACAAAGGAAGTTGGTTTTTCCAATGAGTGTAATTATTCAAGACATATAAGAAAAATCATTATGTGGTTTTCTCTCGCTTTGGATTTCCATGTAAAAACAATGGTGTACTATGTATGTGTATGATTGCTCATTTGTTCATTGTTTATTTACTCTGCAATTATTGGATGATAATGCTACACTGATATAACACTTTCATTATATGGTTGAAAATGTTTAAATTTCTCTATTACTGATTCACCCCCCTCTTAGTAATACAACAATTGGAATCAGAGTAGGTTCCTTCAAAAATCAGTTTTATCACTGAAAGGTAGATCATGGAGAGCAACAACATGTATAAAAATGGAATACCAAAATTTGATGGGCAAAAGTATGCACTTTGGAGCAGAAGGATAAAAACATATATGGAGGCACAGGGATTTGAAATTTGTCAATCAGTTGTATATGGATACAAAGAACCAGCAGTTATGTCAAAAAATGAAAGAGCAATGAAAATCGAGCAAAATAATTCCAAAGCCACAAATGCACTTATGAATGGTCTTTGTGAATCAGTATACACCAAAGTTATACATTGTAAATCCACTAAAGAGATTTGGGACAAGCTCCAAAATATTTATTGTTGTAGCAAGATTTTCCTCACCATTGCTATATTGCACAAAGGGACTTTTTCCATTTCCCTATGCAGACTTGTCATCCCTTTTTGATGAATCCAGAGATAAAAATACATATTTTTTCACATATACATGCCCTATCTACTATACAGCATGCGTATACGTAGGCTGCTCCACTACAACTCGCATACATCAGGATTTGTGCCAGAAAATACAAAAATGAAGTCAGGTTTCCATGTCACGACAAGAGATCTATGATCCTTGGCCTTCCATATACTGGAAACATTCTGAATTGGCCCTTCAGTTGCATTTTGAAGGCTATAAGAACACAATTCCAAGCTATGAAAAAAGAGGAGAAAGCATTCAACTTTGAGAGCAAAGTTACTCTAGAGAAATTACTTCATATTGAGTCTGCATCCCTTTGTCCCTCAAGTCTGAATACAGTATTCAACTCCCAAGCTATTTCCCTATTGTTGAGAGAACCTCATTGTCTCTTTTCTATGAGATTTCCTTTGGTGGAGGATTGAAGTGGTGGAGGTTGTTGGAGTTACTTCACAAACACCTAGGATATATTTTTCCTAAGGTTATTCCTTGTTTATTAGTCATAATTAGTCATTATCCAGTCTCCTATATTTTAGGGGAGAATATTCCACCTGGAGAATATTCTCTTTCAGTTGACACTTCAGTTTGACTAGTTGAGTTGAGTTTAGATGTTGCATTGGTTTTACCACCATGCAACATTGGGATCATCACCAACTCACTACTCTTTGTTCAGTCATTTAACTGAAGAGTAGTTGACTAGTTAACTCAGCTAGGTGGCAGTTCACTCCCATAACTGCCCGAGAGACTAGACTAGGTGGCAGATTACTCTTGTAACTGTTGGTGTGTGTCCAGATCAATCTAGACCGCCACTATGGCTCATTATTTACTCATTTATTCTATATATATTGTAAATTATTCACTCTTTGAGTGTGTAATACGGTTAATGAGAATTCTTCCATTATTTCTATCTTGCTTCTTCTTTCTCAATTTCTCTCTGTAAATGTGTGTAGTATTTTCTAGCTAGATCTATTATGTGTAGGTTCAACACATTTACAGAGGCCCAGTTGGAAGGAACTTGGTTTCTTGGTTTTGAATAGTGCCGACATGAAAGTCTGTAATGTTCTTTCTTCTGCAAATCATTTATTAATAGAAATACTCCTTTCCTGTCTAATTGGTATCGTGCAAATATATGATTATTATCCATGGGCATGTTTGTAATGTTTATTAATGGATTATGCTATCTAATGTGCAAACCCCTTTATATTGTCACTATATACTTTCTCTTCTTGTTTGTTGAGAACTTGTTGCGGGTATAAAGCTTTGGGTCAAAGTACTCGACAGTGGAACATCATAAAATGTTGGAACAAGGTAGGCTTGTTTATTATCTCACTTGTACATTGGTTTATATAGAATATGTTGGAATTGAGTAGATTTCTATAGTCATATCTGTCTGTTGTGGTTTACCCTGGCCATAGAGAGTTTTTCCCTCGTAACATTTATGAAGGAGATTCAAAAGTCAAAGAATCAAAGCTTCAAACTTACAGAGGCCAGTTTGAACAACTAAATATGAAAGAAAATGAGAATATTGTAGCTTACTTCTTATGAGTCGATGAAACGAAGATGATGAAGAAATGGCCAACTTTGTCAAAAGATTGAACCAACGACATATATAAAGGTAAGTTTCCATTGATGGTATTGGTCATTTTGCTAACAAATTTCCTCATAAGAAAAATAAGAGGAATGATGAATATTACTCAAATAGAAAACAAACATACAAAGGAAAAAGAAATATAAAGAAAGATTTCAAGAAAATCTTATGCACCAAATAAGACATATCCTCATTAGATGAAGATGAAGTCAGTGACAGTGAGACAGAAAGAGTTCTATTCATAGAAGTAGAAGACTCTGAAAAAAAATACACCGAAGAAGAATATGAAAAGGTGAAGAAGAATATGAAGAGGTAGAGGTTGACTACCGAGAAGAATTGTTGTGTGCCATAGAAGTTATTAGAAGAGAGAAGAAGAAAAAAAAGAAGCTACAAGAGAAACTAGACAAGAAATAAGACACTTGGGAAATAGAACAAATGATCACAAATTTGAAGGTTCAAATAGAAGAAGATAAAAGAATTGAAGAAGAACTCAAAGAATAGCTAGAAGAAGCCAAAAATGTTGAAGAAAAACTTGAATATCAAAAGCAGTATTTGGAAGCCAACATAGTAGCACAGAAGGAAGAAGCGGAAATGAGAGAGAAGATATTGACAGATCATCTTAAGGAAAGAACTAACAATCTAAACCATCTTGAGGCAGAGTTTGGTCAAGAAGAGAAAGGACTTGAAGAAGAAATAATCAAATTAAAAATTCATCTTGAAGAAGCAAAAAGAACAAAATAAGTCACGAAGTCTCGGATAATGAAGAAAGAAGAAGAGGTTGAGAAGCTTGAAGAAGAGGTTGAGAAGTAAAATTGTCAAGATCAACAAGAACATTGAAGAGACAAAAACATCCACATCAGTTATGGAGAATGAAGAGAAACACTCTAGGTTGCTCGAAAAGAAGAATGAAGAAAACAGAAAGAGTTATGTAGAATTACTCAAAGGAAGGAATCATAGTCAACCAGAATCCAAGAAAACTATTGAAGATACATATTCAAGAAGACCATCCATGTTCAAGCCACATAGAAGCTTCAATCATGATCATGATCAGTCAAGGCAGAAATTCAGAAGGACTTCACCCAAAATAAGATCATTCACTCCAAGGTATGCAAATTTATTTTATGGTCATTGTTTTTATTGTACTAATTTTGGACATAAGGTTGCAGATTGAAGGGATTATAAAAGAAATGTTCAAGAAAGAAGTGCCTATGTGGTCACACGTAACATTGAGTGTTACAAATGTCATAGCTATGGACACATAGCCAGTGATTGTAGAATCATGATCAATACTTCCATGAAAGGGAACACTGATATCAGATATACGAAAGTATGGATAAGAAAACATGAAGAACATGTGAACAAAGACCAGGTACCAGAGATCGCAAGATTGGAAATAAAACAAGATGAAGAAAATTCTATAGATAAAAAGAAAGATGTCAGATACAGAAAGGTTTCGAAAATAACTAAAAGAAATGAAGGATGGGTAAATAAGGAACAAGTTCAAGAGATTGTACTTTCAGGCATTGAAGTGAAAGATGAATCCACAGAGAGAAAGAAAGAAGTCAGAGCTCAGAGAGATAATGAACCTATTAGCAATAAAAATGCATTGGTATGTTTGAGAGTGTTTTCATCACTCTCTACTTGATTTATTGTTTTCTTAAGTCTTTTGGAAAGTGTCCTTAACCTTCAGATTATTCATCAAGCTCATGTTGATCGCTTTTTC